>JAOYSI010033982.1:0-30181 GCA_025775065.1 Hiodon alosoides
CCCCCCCCCCCCCCCCCCCCCCCCCCCCCCCCCCCCCCCCCCCCCCCCCCCCCCCCCCCCCCCCCCCCCGCGCCCCGCCCCCAAAAAAACACTGCCAGCTACAGCAAGGTGGGGTCAGTGTGTGATTGAAACACAGCATGGCACGTAACCTTCTCTACTGCTCCTACAGGTGGTTGACGTCACCAGGGAAAAAGCAGAAGAGGCTTGTCACTTGAAGGCAGGGCCCCAGGCCGCTAAGCGAATCTGTCTGTATTCAGGGGCACAGATAACTCTGGTGCAACACACTCTCGTTTTTATGCATTTAACTTGTTTGCATTGCATTGTAAATCACAAACTCCCTGCTTTTTGCCAACAATCATCAATATGTATTTATTTGATTTAGAGACTCATAAAAGTGGCACTGCAAACAATCACTTAAACACGTCAACATGAAAGTTAACTGCAGCGGCGTCACATGGAAGGTGTTTGGTGGGGCTTATTTCGTTTTTCCTCGTGGTTCCTAATATAATATGCTTGTGGAATTGTATGACCTGCATTACATTAAACATTATATTACATCAAATATGCATTAGGTACATTATACCACAATAGTCCACAATAGTCGCTTTCTTCTATGCAAACCAGTTTAACTTCACGTTGCAACATCACTCAACAATACTTTGTCTTGTACATTGAGTGCAGATGCTCCAATACATAATTCATGGAAACGTGACTACCCCTGATTTGCTTAAGGGCGCTCTTCAGTTCAACGGACATTTAAAAAAAAATATTTTCCTCTAATGCAATAATGTTACTTTGAACAACACCCAAAATCCCCATAACATTTCCAAAAGAAAAAACACATTTCTATCAGGGTAATTTATTTATTTATGCTATGATTTCACCGTGCTGTTCGTTGTGCACCACATAACAAGGGTTGTTGCAATAATAATTTAGCATGGCTCTGTGAAACAGCCGTTGGAGCCATAAGGGCGAAGCTCCCCGGGCCCTATACAACTGGGGAATTCACGGCCCCTTCAGGAATAACCAAGTCACCACAAACAAGGGTTACGAGTGCGACAGACAAAGGAAGCCGATGGCACTTCAGTTCTGGGACATACTGCAGATTACCAGTGTTAAAAAAAACAAGTACACAGTGGCATTGTCTCATGCCGGTGTAACTGAAAAGAAGGGTTTGACGTGTTTTTGTGCAGCGCGAATACGGTTGTGCAGTGTGTGCATTGTTATGTAAAGCGGGGGTAAGTGTTCAGAATGAAGATTACTGTGAGCAGTGAAAGACCGCATTGTGATGTCTGGATTTCCGTGCTTTGTTAAAGCTGCTGAGCAACATGAAGGTTGTGGCGCGGAGCTAACGCAGACCGAGGGCATCGCCTACGCTCCCGAATGGAAGGACGTCCTCCTGAACTGTTTCTGGCAGGTGACACAAAGCAGCCCGTACCGGAAGAAATGGCGCTGCAGCATCAACGCTCAACTAACAAACTCCCGGCACTGCGCTCGACTCGAGGATCGTCCAATCAGAGGCCACGCCCACCAGGCCACTCGTCAAAAGGTGTGGCTCATTCTCTCCACTCCTTCACAGTGCCCACAATGCCCCGACTAATCACAGCCATTTTATTTCAGAGCACCTCCAACCAGAAACCAGTCCCTAGGCTATTGCAGGAAGTAATGACAATACTGTGAGTATTGTGAGTAAATGCCCTGGTTTTGTCCTTCAAGAAAGACTACTTTCCTTGGCATGGCACCCTCTAGCCTTACAGTATAAGCAACTGAGAAATGTCTGGCCCATATTTTTTCAAATAGGGCAGAGAAACCATGCATCCTCTGGGACTCAGATCTGCACAGATCCAGAGATCAGGTAGAGAATCAAACAGAAAAAAGGGTAGGGGTGGAAGTGCCAAAAGAGCTTCTTCCCCTTCACAAGATTTAAACGCAAATCAAAATGCTTTCTACCACTGGATCCTCAGAGCGAGCACGCTCCAGCAGTATGTAATCGTAGCTCCACGTTAAGTGAAATATTTAGAGCTCCATTAATAGACTGGACTCTCATGACCTTACAAAAAGAAATTCAGATACAAAATGGGTGCAAATAAATGATGGCCTATTTTAAGATGGCTGCCACCTTCGAACGCAACACGGTTGAATAAAAAATGGAGCTTCATTGTGGACGCTTGAGGATTATATAAAATGCCTCAGCTCGGACTGAAACGCTCCTTCTGAATCGGCAAAAGAAAAAGCCTAGCATTGAGGGCAGTTTTGAAAATTCTATTCGACTGTGTGAACGAAGACGCTCAGCCCTTTGTCAATGTGTGGTGGCCGGTGACACAGCGAAACGGGACGAGAGAGACTGCCAAGGAGGTCGCCGGTCTCTGTAGCATGAGCCGGGCCCTCCATCCCATCATGCCTCTGGGGAGGGAATACTGTGCTCCCTACAGTTCGCTGTTGTTCTGAGTGGGAGGTGCTATCTGGGGAGCAGGGTAATGATCCAACTCTGGAGCTTGAACTCATGCTACTGACGTGTCACCAGGGAGCCGGACTGTTTACAACTAACCCTTGTTTTCTGCAGGTGAAGTCAAATGAGTCCATTATGATTCTGCCTTCTCTTTTTTTTACTTAAAAAACAGTAAAAAATAAATACACAAACAGCAGTCGTCCACTTCCCCCATCATGTAGAAAGGCATTGATTTAGTAAGCATTTTAATAAAGCCGTCTGTAGATATATGTCTGCCCGTGGTTGTATTAAAATGACTAAAGTGTGTGAGCAGAATGCTGAATCGGAGGACTTTGAAAACACAGTTCAAAGGTGTAAAAACAGAAAATTATCATGACAGGAAATTACTTGATGTGGAGATTATTTCTTCTGAAACCTGTGCCTTGACAGCTCCAACCTGGTATTCTCTATTTCTGTGTAGCATTCCATTGTAGTTCATATAAACTGCTGAATGGGTGTGATCAATGATGACTTCAGTGAATGTTTGGGGGGGGGGGGGGGTCGGTTATTAGGGATCCCGTGCTTGGATGGGAGAGATGGAGGAGGCCCCTGTTGAACTGCAACCAGCATTTGACATTTAAAAAGACTTTAAAAAACAATAACAACAATTGTAAATTTCCTTCTAACCGAAGATCAAAATGGTAAGCATAATGTTGGTGTGGAGTATGCTAATACAAAACAAATAGTTTCTGTTCTAATAACCCACTGAACTTTTCGACCGATAAACAGGCTTTCTGTCTACACGATGTGGGCAAGGGGATGTAGTTCATGGTCATGGAAGGTTCTGCTCCATGGGTGTCTGTTGCAGGTTTCAAGGCCGTTGGTCACTCTGCCAAAGTGTTATGATTTGGGCTTTTCACGGACGTGGGCGATAGCACCCACGGTGCCCATCCTCCGATTCAGCATTCTGCTCAGTTGGCTGAATTTGTATGCAGTACTTGTCACTCTTGTAACTAACTGAGCTATCATTTTTTTCAAAGCTTGCGGACAATATGCAAAGCATTGTAGGTGCATTGGATCCATGTAAATTCAACAAGGGCCTCGTGTTTGCTTGGCTGTTTTACAATCGCCGATCTGAACAACGTGTTTCTGATGCAGTGACTTTGTAGGAGACTTTCTACGATCAACTGGGGAAACTGACACAATCACCCCCCCCCCCCCCTCCACAACCACAACGACATGCCCGTCCACACACACTCACACAGACCCATGCATACAGTCACACACACACACACACACACACAAACAGAGCCACACACACATGCACACGCACACACCCACACACACCTGCACACATACAGGCAACATCCGCACACACATACACCCCCTGCCACACACATATACCCACAGACAGAAGGGAGGGGAACTCCCAGCTCCATCTCCCTCCAGCAAGGCCATAGAGATGCCACTGTGGATGCCCAACATCCCCCCAGAGGATCACCAGGGATCACAGGCAGAGCTACAAGTAAACCTTCCTGCTTGTATTGCAGGGCCTCCCTGTGCTGTGGCAGTTGATTAAACACACCCCCACTCCCGTTGTAGTGATGACAAATGTGGTCAGCAGGTGTTTGAGCGGGTCTCCCGGCTTCACACAAACAAAACAGCCCTCTTGCTTTAGGAGACTGGTTTCACACGACCTTACTTGTGAAAATGGGATAAGGAAGCAACTTGCTTGGTCAGACAACAACCCACTCTAAAACATAGCATTTGTGCTTCCCCCTAATGAGCAGGTAGAAGGGGAGGACACCACTAAACAAAATATAGGAAAGGCTGGTTTAGATTAAAGAGAGTGATATTGCATTGTCCTCCTTTGTACTGGGCAAACGATTCTCTTATCCTTTAGGATGATATGATGGTGTCTGAATGTGGTAGATCTAATCCTCATTTTGAAACATTTGCCATGTGTTAAGTTTGATACAACAAGTTCTCACAGAAACGATATGACTTAGTTCACATGTCCTAATAAAAAACTACCTCATTATAGATTTTACAGCCAGTTACTTCTAGGATAAATGACCAGGCATTTTGTCAGTCCAATTCAGTGGAGACAACGCCATGTCTCTCATCTAAAAATACATTCAATAATAGACAGCTAGAATGGGAGCAACCATTGCAGGGGTGGACATGAAGGAGCATCTCTTCCAGATTACTGCAATGAAGCTCTAACCGTCTCCATTTGAATACACATGGCTGCTCTTTTGCTGTGGAATGCAATCGTAGCTAGCTCAGAGGCTGAAATTGTTCAGAACCTTTATAAGCAAATATTGTCAGGGCTGTTGCAGAGACTGGACCCAGACTCAGTTTCTGATTTACGCCAGGTATGGGGTTCTCCAGAGATACCTTGGGTAAATTTTTTATGTGTGTGCCTAATTAGTTTTAATCTGGCCACCGCAGTTTCATGGAAAACGATTTACGTTCTCCCCTCTCAGCCAGGACTTTAAGGCTATGCCGTATGAATACAGGGAATCTGAGAATCACCTGTTGTGATAAAACTAAAGACCCCACAGAAATAACGATTAAATTAAGTAAGAACATGCAGCCAACTTTTAGAGATCTATCAACATGACTTAAATATGGCATTTTAGACAATATGCGTAGAAAAATCATCTGTAAATTCTCCAGAAATAGTAAAATATATAATCCTAGCAGGCAGGGTAAGTTGGTCAGCTGCCTTATGCAACAGTTAGTGTCTTTATTTTAAGCAGTGAGAGAGAACTGAGTTTGAAATCCACCTAATTTTCTTAATGACAGGGGATCTGAAGAAGACCCTCCATCAAAAGAAGTGATCAATGCAAATGTAATTGAACAAAAAGCAACCCATTAAATCTAAACTTGCAAACTGCAATCCTTAAATCATAGTCACATTGCGTTCTCTCTGCCAATGGTGAAAGGGAAAAGCTAGACCACAGCCTCTTTTTATGGTCTCTCCACCTACGGTGAAATGGAAAAGCTAGACCACAACCTCTTTTTATGGTCTCTCAGCCAATGGCGGCAGGGGAAACACTGGACCACAACCTCTATTTACGGAAGCTTAACTTAAAAACCCAGAAGACAGAAGACAAACCCCAAGACATTACCCAAGAAACATGCAAGTTCAGAGCTCTTACATGAAGTTTCATAGATGGTAGGATTCACTGGAATTCTATCTTTTGTGAGGTTCTTTATATAAAGCCAGTCTGTGTGCAAACATGTTTATCTACCTCTACAAAAGACCCCATTAGGAAAAAGTAATGTTTTGATGGTTATTCTACTTCTCAAAAAATAAACCCCTATCACACTCTGTGTCTGCCTGTTTTTTATCTATTCATTCAGCAAGGCCCCTTTTAGCCATTGGAGCACACGCTTTGTGGCTTTTGTCGGGGGTAAAGGGGCATTTGCATGGCATGAGTAAGGTGGGGGGACTGCAGGACTGCGCACCGGCAGAGAACAGAGGAGACAGTCCCCAACTGACAAACACACATCTCTGCCAGCAATGACTCCATTGAAATGACCTTGCCACAGCTCTTCCACAACACTGACCTTGCGCACACTCACAGACACACGCGCGCTCACACATGCAGGCATAAGCACACCCATCTAGAGCAACACAAAAGGGGACTGTGCAACAACATCAAAGGTAATGGCAATAAAAGAGAAAGGCACCCCCTGCTTCTCTGTATGTGTCATTACCTCATGAAAAGGAGAGATTTTTTTATTTATTATTAATAAAAACCCAACAGAACTTACTGCAATTGTTCTGTTGTATTTGCATTTTTACAGGGTCAGGGCTCCACACTTCAAGGAGTAACAGTCCAACTTCCACAACGAGCTGACCAAGTCTGTGTGCTGGTGATATCAGAGCTATTACTGTTCATATGCCAGCACACTTAATAAAGGATTATCACACATTTATTCGGCAAGGCACACAGGGCTTTCAACATATTCATGCAATTAATCTGCTAAAATTACTTTTGAGAGAAAAAAAACATAGCAAAGTGTATTTGAATAATATGCATCTTTTTTTTCAATAGCAAGGACGGCACATCCTTTTCCTAAGTCGATTATATAGCCTATGTGTGTGTGTGTGTTTGTGTGTGTCTGTGTGTGTGTGTGTGCGTGTAATCCTTCATTCAACAGAACAACCCTGTCGTGCTAACAAGAATCTGACTTCATCAAGTACTGTAAAATGCTTCGCTCTGAAATAATTAGACTGGGGCACGGAAGTTCCAGGATCAAAGCTATTCAAGGTCAGTGTGGGGTCTTCCCTTTGGCAAATACATTTTTATGGGTCTCCCCAGGAAGCCGCCATTTGCCCTCGTTATCGCGATGGCAGGTCGACAGCACGCATATAGCCCACAGAAGCCAGAACCGATCGCGAAAACGACAATCCCCACGGTGTCACGTTATCTGAACAACTTTCAAATACTGGGCGCAGGTTTGTTTCCGAATTTAATACATTCTAGAGCACATTGCATCGCACCAAATATTACCCAACGTTCTATTTTAAAATACGTCAGGAAAAAGGCGCAGTCTGCTTTCCATAACACTATTAAAGGCAATTTCATGAGTGCATTGTCTACCCGTTCTGTCTGACCAGCGCTTAAAGCAAAAAAGTAGTACCTGGTCTAGGTGTCTGAACATGCAAATGTCAAATTAAATTGATTAAGATCCGTTGAAGTTTGCCAAGTCATCAACATCACCATATGAAATTAAGTTTTTTTGTGCAATATTCTGTGCAGCGAGTAACACATGCCTATTTTCACATCATATGTAGTGTTAGTAACTGGTTCTAAAGAGATGAAGGATGGTTCCAAGTAGCGTACAGGCAGCTATCCATCAGTACGCACGTGCGGTTCTAATGAGAAGTTCAACGGTTGCGGTGCTTGTGCCGCCGGGGACCGTTAACCAATCCATCTCAACGGTGATGCTTTAAACCATAATTAAGGAAGATAGCCCTTTTTCCCCGTTCAATTTTGTAATGTACACTTCTGGAAGTTTAAAAAAAAAAAAATTTTTTTACGAGTTCTAGGTTAACACACACACACACACATACAAAAAAACTCCCAGAAGTGTACATTATAAATACATTTACTAACACTTGATATGATGTGTGTGTGATTATATAGTAATACAGATTGTACCTGATCACCTGATTTGTCTTTTTAAATAGGCATCCACATAATGGCGACGAGTCTCTTTCCGAAGTGGAAACAAATGAAATAAGTGAACTGTCGGTCCTTGCTGTCATTTTGTCATTGATATTTACCAGCCTTTTTTTATCTTCTAGATGCCGTTACAATCAAAATAAATACAAAAAGGCTTCTGAGTTGATTTCGTCCTTCCAGATGCCCTGGGATTTTTACCAAGAAAAGACACATAGTTGTTGGTATTTAATATACCGACATTTAACCATGTTGATGGCTTAAGCGTTTGTTAAATAATCAATGGCGTGCGTCGTCTCTAATGAGTAGGCCTATTTGTATATATTCAGTGCAAAAAAGCATCAAGCGCAATGGTTCTTAACCTTTTTTGAGTCACGGACCCCTTTGAAAATTTGGTAAAAGCTATGGACCCACTCCCTAGAAAAATGCATAGAATTGAATATAAACGTAAAATTGTTATTTGACTTTCACGGACCCCCTGAAGCCCATCCATGGACCCGTTGGGGGTTAGGGTTAGGAATCCAGGTCAAGAAACCCTGATCTAGCGCCTGGCAGTTCGGCTGTTCCGATAAATAGCACCTAGCGAAAGATGGGAGGGTATTCTATTTGCCATTGTTTCCACTGACGTGCGGTATCATCTGAACCGCGAGGGTCGTTTTGGTTTATAGATATTCGGATGGCTGGATAAAAAGATATAGATTGGCTGCATTATGGGAAAAGAACGAAATGGTAAGGCTGAACACGACACAAAACAAACCTAGTGTGTAAGTGAAGGCCACAAACACAATGACATTTCAGGGTCTCCCGTTGAGAAAAAATTACGTTTCCAGTCCAAGTCCTCTTCAAACTGAAATAATTTATCTTCCACTGCCCATCACTGAGAGTTGCCCTTTGACCTAGAATTTAACGTTAAATTGCAATCCAGTAAATGGCGAGAAATCATTCTAAAATGCTAAATCTGCAATCACAATATACCTAAAACGTATGCACGTGGTGCTACTCAATTGAAACGAACTATTAGTCCTTTAAAAAAAAAAAATAATAATAATTTAAGATAACATTTTTTTGTGAACCATTGGCATATTTTTCAAGTTACAGAATGGTTAAAAACCATAGGTTGTCTCGCGGCTGAAATATATAAGTTTTGATAGTTGGTCGGCTTCTTTTCTTGCGCATTTACAGTTTAAAATCTTAACAATAAAGTCATGCCATTTAAAGTGCGTTACTAACACAATATTCCTTATGGTACAAGGCAATATCTATCTAAATAAATAAGTAGTAGCCTACTTCACAATTTTTGTGTTTTTTGTTTCGAAAACAACTTTAGCTGCATTAGATGGCGCAAATGAAAAACGTTCATCATTTTACGATTTAAAAAAAAAGCAGCGTTAGGTTTGTGATCCGTACTTATCACGTGATTTAGTTGAGGTCCTCGGCAAAGACGCGTATTTATTTCTGTCTGTATTCGTCAAAACACTCTGAATTAAGTTTCTTTTTTGTCCCCCTTTTTGTATTTTAATCGTGGGAAGCCTGGATACTGAATTTATGCATGTTCCGTTCTTCCAGTGGAAGCGGCTACAGTATATATACAGTATACAAACCCTCAAATATGCATGGTGCTGCAGTCCCATAGTTCCCCGCGTATCCAGACACAGCCAGCTATTTTATGGATCCACAGTATGCATGAGTGATTTTTGTACAGAATTATCATTGTTTTGTAACATCACTTTGGTGTCTGAAAAACACACAGGGGCTTAAATTGCAACGTGTGCATAGTGGGGCAAATTGATAAAATATGTACAAGGGTGCAAAGGGTTTTGGTTGTGTATTACATTTTTGTATAAAACCATCGAAATGTGGAAGTGATTCGCTCATTTCGAATGACTTCAATAACTGACGTTCGGTCTTTTGACTGTCCTTACCTTCTGCTGTCGTCTCGCCATGTCTGTCGGCTGTTTTGCATTGAAAGGGTATGCGATGCACCGCATCACAAAGACATAGAGCTGTAGCTTCTTCTTTCGTTCCTCTTCCTCCCTCTGCATTTTTTCCACTTCCTCCTTTTCGTGCTCACTCACTGCTGAGGGGCTGGGGCTGGACGGGCGGGCGCTGCTGCTCCGGCTGCCAGGCTGCAGCCCCCCGGAGCTCTCGCTGGTCCGGCTCGGCGAGATGCGGGGTCCGGTCTGGGGTGCCATCACCTCTTTGCTTTCTTCTTCCACTATCCCATCTGATTCCTCCTCGCTTGACGATGGATCCAACATTTTTGCTTTCGGGTAGCCTACTTGTTACCTAGTTAGGCAGCTAAATACGAAAATTGGCCAATTTAAACGCTCCAAAATGAAGGATAGACTACCAATTGAAAAAATAATTTGCTTGCTTTTTGCGATAAATGGAAAATCAGAAGTCCTGGAATTGATCAGAAAACCAATTAGCTCAATTTAGCAAATGAGCAATACAAGGATACGATGAATCCGGACGACTAAAACTGAGAGAGCGCAGTGAAGCCTCTCGAGCAGACACAGCATTCTCCCCCTACCGAACGAGATCGTTGCTGCTTACGTGTTTTCTGTGTTTTAACTCACCAGTTACCGTTGGGTCTCTGCGAGAAGGAGGCGGAAAGGGGAAGGGGAGGAGGGGTCGGGCAGTCAGCGTGAGACAGGCTTTGTCAATGAAAACTGCGATCGATGGCCACTTTCTGTCAAGAAGCATTGCACACGGAGGGAAGTGGGTATCTCTGCAGACCGGCAGCTCCACGTCCAGCGCAGGGAGCTCTCGACAGCTCGGCACATATGGAGCTGTCCATGGTTCTGAATCGAAGTGTAACCAAATCGAGTAACGCATCGATTGAATGAACTCAAGCATATGGTACATTGTCTAAAATGTGGGTAGTTTACTCCATTTTACGTAAATAAAACAATTAAACTTATATATAATTTCTTATTTGTGTAAATTATGAAAAAGTGCATCAGTGCTGATTACATTTAAAAAAAGATTAAATTGGCCTACTAAATGTATTTTTTTTGTTTTTGTAATAAGTCTTTTTTGTATGAAATGTGGAAACCAGCTAGTCATGCAATTGTTTTGAATATTCAGGCTTCTCACTGAAGGAACTGTTAACGGTAACACAAACACAAAACATCGTTAGCAAATGCTAACAAAGACAGGTCCCAAATTATTGTGATGTATATTTGGTAAAGTCAGCAAATCAGCAGACGGCCATAACTTTTACAAAATGTAAGGGAGCGTGGTGATACAATCCGTGCCGATTTATATCCTTTATTGGCACAATTTTTTATTTATTTTTTACAAAGAGGAAACGGAAACACAACACAAAGCATGTCAGGGTACTATTTTACTCATCTCCATCTTTATAAATTTTTTCAAACTTTTTTAATAACAAAGAAGGCTATTTTTAGCCACACCAGCGAAAGAAAACACAAGCAGAAAGATGCCGTTAGCACCTAAGCCCTCTCACACGCCTGAGGAACGATTTTTCTTGTGGGCCTCATTGCAGGGCCCACCGGTAGGCTGTGGCTTATGGGTCTGTCCTCTCTAGCTGTCTTTCACAACAAAAGTGAACAAGTTAATCTAAGTATACTGCATAAACTCAATGTGTGTTATTATTTAATTTTGGTTTTAAATTTAAAAATTTTCTTCCACAATTTAGTCTCCAATTGTGCTTATGCGTCTCAGCTTGTTGCTACGAATCCTGCCACCACACACACAAAATGTGAGAAAGCGCAACTTGTCTCCTCCAATCCCTGTCACCTTCGAGCCGCCCATCTCTTCATACACTGCAGGCCGCACAGCACGTCCCTCTCAATGGCACTGCCTGCCTGGGAAGTCTTGCCTGTTTCCTTTCCACCCCAGCTGGAGCGGCGCTCTGCCTACTGTGCGCTGCCGCTGTGCTCCCCCAGTCACGATCAGCGTGAACATGAGCTGGATTAAAACCTGAAAAATCAAGATCGCTGGGCCCCGGCTGCGCTCGGACGAATGTCTTTACTGAGTCACTTTTTCTGTTTATTGTCTGTGAACTGTGTTTATATATAGTTTTAATTTTTCTCACTGTGGTTAGTCTAATTTCAGACATGTTGCTGTATTTCAGACAAGCTGTGTTTAAGTGTTTTCTCACCTTGTTAACAAAAACATGGATTATACAATTTTATTTAAGCTTAAAGTGTACACATTTTTTGCTAATGTATCTTGACTAGTCATTTTAATCTTGCCACCACACATGGGAAAGGTAGGAAAGAATAACTAGCCATCAATCTAATAGCCTCTTTATGCACACAGCCCTCTCATTGACATGTCCAGTCTGCCTGATTCCAAAAAGCTGAAAGGACACTGAAAGAAGCCAAGCCTCTCACCTCAAGAATTCCGTGCACTCTGGTGTTTACACACCACTGCTGTGGTATCCTGGTCACAATCGGCAAATTATATGAGCTGGATTTGAACCAGAGAAGCACAGATCACAGGGATTTGTCTGCCCTTGGGGAGAGCATTCACCCCCCCGAGCCACTCGGGGTGGGATATATGTTATAGAAAATTTTGAAGGGATTAATAACTGCTTTCAAGCATGTCTTAAGATGTTTTGCCAACACCATTAGGAGAAAGTCGACTTTCAGGATATATATATACGGTATAATGACTAACCTGAAACTTCAGTCGCTAATGTAATTATCCATCTACAAGTGATATAAATGTATTTATAAATGGAGGCCTGTTAGAGTTTAGTAAGGTGGGAAGACGTTCACTAGGGGAATATGGTTCACAGGAGCTGCCTTCCAAAAGACTGCTAAAGAATATTAAATTATTGATAAAAAAAAGAACTGGCAGCAAAAAATATCAATGTCATTGAAGGGCTGTGTTTTTTCAGCAAAAGCAGTGTTGTTGTTTTTATCTTCCCTCCTCCTTGGCAGAAGCTCCAGAGTGGTGGAGAAGAGTAAAAATTTGCAGAACCGGTCACTTCAATTTTTTTGGCCAGGCTCCCAACCTATCCAAATGATTTTCATTCAACCAGCAGATTATTCTTGCTATTATTCAGGCTTCAAAACCGGTTCAACTTCCTGTTTCCCTCCCTCGCATGTTGCTGTCACCTCCTCACAGGGTTTCTCATATTACTGCTTGCCTGAATGTCTTCACACATCCTTGAATGCTTGGCTGAGATTGTGCCCTGGGTGACCAGATACCATCTGGAGCTTAACATTTCTCAGACGAAACTGCTGGGCATACCTGCCAAATGCAAACCACTGAAAAACCAGCCAAAAAAATTATTCTGTCTCAATGCTCCTTTAGGAACAAATACATGCAGGTTCTTCCTTTTACAACGTCCACTATAGAAGTCAGTTTATAACTAATCACACTGACCAGCTCTAGGTCCATGCCTTCATCCTCTCTCACCTGGAACTCTGCACTTCTGGCTGGCCAGCCCAAGGGAGCCACAAGCTCGTTCAGAATCAACCTGTTCAGCTGCTGCTGGTAGACACACTCTCAGGTTTCTCCACTTGCCACCTTGTGTTGCTCGACTTTTGGTACAAAATCCTTATGCTGAGGTGAAGGCCTCTCTATTGCCTGTTCTATATTTGACTGTACAGCCCTTAAAGACCTCCACGCTACTGTTAGTCCTTCCATCTGGAGGGACAAATTAATCATATCAAGTTCCTCTCTACCCTCAGATCTCAGTGGGGGAATGAGCTACCAGAAACTGGTAGAAAACTGCTGAGTCATTGAGCACATTCCAAATGTTCAGACACCTTTTCATTGACTGTGACTTTTTAAATGATGGTCATTTCTTAATTCTTCGTGTACCTTTTCTTATTAACAAGAAAAATCTATCTAATCTAATTTAATTACACTGGGTAAAAGAGCCTGCTAAGTAAGAATCAAACAACAGTTACCGTTTCTGTAACCTTCCCCGAGAAAGTGCATTTCTCACAGTCTCTTCTATTAAATTAGGAGGAGTACAAGTGAATCCATTTTACACCTGGCAGATAAGAGCCCTTTCATTGTCTTTCCGACACGAGTGGCACGAGTTCAGCACACAGCACAATCGAGACCCATTGCCTCATACAGGCATCGGCCTAAAGATGTTGACGTACACTGGGAGCTCATGCACGGTTTATAGAACTAAGCTGCCAAACGTTTGGATCTCTGGATGGCTTGGTCAATATAAAGTTTCACACTTACACACAGCACTTTTTTAAAGTGTCTAACACAGAACTTGTAACAGTCTGGTTAAATACTTAGCTCATACTACTCAGATTAGCGCAAAGGTCATGTAGGCTTGCTGAAACATTTATTTTTTAATGTAAATTTGAACAAATAACCTGCCACATAATCATTACCACCACAATTACCACAATAAGATACATATTGGGTAACCTGCCACATTATTACACATGGTTACCGGAAGCCAGACCTGCTTTTTGACACTCCTTGAATTATGCCAGGCCTGTGAAAAATGTGCTTGCAGATATCTCAAAGGTTCTTTGAAGCAGTCCAGAATACCTCCGGGAATACACCCCGTGGTTCCAAAGCTCTGTATTGGGAGCTGATGTCAGTGAGCTAAGTGCGTTCATGTGTGACAGCGTGAGCTCTGCGGAAAGCTGCGCGGTAAGATTTGCTGGTGCAGGTTAGACTCACTAGGACGATGTATTTTTAGTCTTCACTGCACAGGACACAGCACAGTGGGTAAGATCGTTATCGTCTCAAAGCCTTACCCTATGCTATTGTTCCCAACAATTAATTTTTCATAGTGAGCTCATAAGCCACCCCCCTCCACCACACCCCTGCTGCAATTCATCTTTCTTTCTCTCTGTAGGTGAACAGAGATGTTTTGTTGTTGTATCAGGGTCTCCTTGAACTCTACAAGCTGTTTCCCTGTTCCAACTTGGGGGGGTGGGGGGGGGGTGCGCTTATGGGATGGGGAGCAGGTCCACCCTATGGGAGGACCACCTCCAGTGCAGTGAGACCTGCCAATAGTCTGCCTTGGACATGACTGGCACGACTAGGCCCCTGGAGTCAGGGATGCACACATCCCATACTGTTACAGTAATGGTATCTGCTCATCACTCAAGGCAGAGGGAGTAAATCTGCCCTCCGGTGCGGAACGCTCCTCCTTCTTGAACTCAGCTGAGAGAAGAGGAGGCTACATTGACAACCATTCATTTAATGTCGCTCTGATATCTTACACACTTTTGTTTTAAATTCCTTAGGTTTTTGATGCTCGACTCCGAGCGAGCATGACAAAATGTTCCATCCCAATATTCCATTTGGTGTTAGTTGGGAGGTGTCAGGGCACCTAATTAAGACATGGTAGGGCACCTGCTTGTCTCTAATTGGATTTCAGTATCATTGACAGAGCCATTTCAAACCCTCACAGAAATGCAGTAATAAATCAAAGCAAAACCTAGTCACCATATTCACATCGGTGCCCTCAATTCTGTCAAGACTTCCTCTACGTGGGGAATTGTAGCCCTGTTACTGGAATGTACAGTAAAATATATAAAATATGAAGGATTCTGCTCTAGTTTCTCCCTCACTTTTACAAACATTTTGATTGTGTTCGTGTTAAACTGTCTTAAATGTTCAGATAATAATTCTAAACATTTCAAGGGGAATTTTAAGGCAAACTACTCTCTGTCGAACACAGAAGGCTAGAGTGTTTCACAAGGAGATTTTTTTTTTTGTCATGAAACGTCTGTGTCACCTTTAATAATCACTTTTAATCTTTTTAAACTCACCAAGCTGGAAAGTGTTATCTTGAAGATTATTATTAGTTTAGGGTTATTAAACTTTGTGGAGTCATGACCTTGAGATAAACTGAGTAGGCAATAAATTTAGGATGACAGTTATGGCGTACTAGGCATTTTCACGTTGTAAAGTTAAAACACTTTCACCTACAGTGTGGAGCACATTAACGAGGAGTCTACTCCTACCAGACTAGTGATGCCCCAGTCAGAGACGCCGTAAACAGAATGGAAAGACTGCTTCTGTTGTGTCTCAACCGACTGCATTACCAATGTAATCAGACCCACTGAAAAAACAGGCCTGCACCAGCCTGGGTGTCCAGACTTGCTCTTCATGTGTACAAACAGCCAGCCAGAAAACTCAGACTCCTACGGAAACCAGAAAGTCCGAGGAGATTGAACTACTGAATGGAAAATGAACTTTATCTCACAGTGTTATGCAACTAGTGGCGGCAACAACAATGGCGACTTTTGCAATCGACCAAAACATCCTAAAGTAATATGTTCCTTGCTCATGGACAATGCTGAAGCAAAACGCAGGGGAGTACTGGGGTTGGGAGCAGTCTTCCACTGAAATGAACTGCAAATGAACCGACTAAAAAACCCTGGAGCCACAACAGAGGCAAAGGTGAAGTGCATTTATTAATACCGCCAAAAACCAGCTAAAGACCAGCCATGCCGGTTCCAATATTTGGACCCAATTCAAAACAAAGGTAAAACAAAGGCTAATTGCGGACGTATT
This sequence comes from Hiodon alosoides, assembly GCA_025775065.1. Classification (NCBI taxonomy): domain Eukaryota; kingdom Metazoa; phylum Chordata; class Actinopteri; order Hiodontiformes; family Hiodontidae; genus Hiodon; species Hiodon alosoides. The sequence continues at coordinate 16,117 of JAOYSI010033982.1, forward strand.
AGTAATGTAATTAGCATATTAACAGCATAGTCTGCTCGGCACAGAAAACGCTTTCTTAGCCCAACCTGGTATCCTTCTTGCAAATTCTGAGTAAAAGCAGACAGTTTACTTGTTAGAATCAAACTCTCTGTGTTTCGAATCCCTAAACAATTAAAAGCTTTGATAATAAACATGAAAGAAACAAGCTGGCCTTGAAATAAAAACAGAGTAAAGTAGTCTATTTCTCTATAGGATGCACAAAGGGGTAAACGTTTTTTACCCTGACCTGCTTCAACCTTTCACACCTTCCGAGCATGCTGATCACCCCTCGCCCAGGAGCCGCAGACAGGAACGGAATTGTCCAACCGAGAGGGTCTTTGGTTACTCTGAAAAATGAAAACCCGTCCCACGTTAACCTTTGTGGGCGGCCAGAACATTTCCATGGCCCAAAGGGCACAAGTGCCTGCTTATCTGTTAAACATGTAACTGTCTGGCTGCTGAAACCTGCAATATGAACCAAGACCAGAGGATATCCTTGCTACATTTCTATGGTTCCTCCACTATTGTTTCTGTACGTTTTATTATCATTATTATTATTATTATCTTTTACTTTTGTATCTATATGTTGCAACATAATTGTGATGTAATGATATGTATATATATATATATATATATATATATATACTTTGCTTATGTGCTTTGACTTTTTCAAGACTGGGTAACCACAGTGTAGTGAGCTCAAAAGTACAGTAGATGGCAGTTCCTTTTGCACGTCATCTCCATTCACTGTTTAACAAGGAAAACATAAAGCATATCCTTTCCGTCTTTTGTAATCTTTGGACTGTCGTAGAAACTCAACATAGTCACCAAAGAGTTAAAGAAGAAGATTTCTTTTTACGGGTGGGTTTTTTTTCTATCCATCAAATTATATTTGAGTATTTGATCAATTAAATACATTTTATACGTTTTAAAAGTTTGGGTTATTCCTTCATTCCTGTGACTGGTTAAAAAAGAATAAAATTGAATGATAGATTATTGGGTTAATGGGCTAACTGTGTGCTCTGTCGAATACGACTTAGATGTTTGTGGTGAAAGCGCTTTTGGACTTTTTTGCATATAAAAACCAGGAGAAATTTGTGCACAGATGACTTCATTAATTCATATAAATTTGGAGACTTGTTTGTGAGATTTGGACAGGAAAGTAATGGCACTTCATTATTGCAGTAGGCAAAGGTGGAGCAAGCTAACTTAATTGGAGCTGGACTGCCATAAGAATACGAAGCGTCAATATGCCATGTTTTCTTAATTATAATGATAACATTCATATTGATGACATGATAACAATAACAGGTTATGTAGGCATCGTTTTACTAATTAAGCCTTTGCAAAGTGTGCATACTAAAGCATTGCTGAAAATTTCCCATTGACAATTACCTGACGATTACCTCTAGGTCCAAATTGAATCAAGGTCAGTTAAACGATGCATGCCCCGCTGGATGTTCTGTAACCGAATAATGTGTCGGACTTGTACCAACTCCTGTACCTTGAGCGGTCTGAATTGCTTGGGTTAATATCCGGCTGCGTAAATAATATAAAATGCAACCACTGAAAGACTGCTGAACAACTAAACAATAATTAGACCCAGTAGGAGCTGAATATACCGTTTCAGCTGTCTTCATACTGCTGGAGATTCAAAGGTTTTTCAATGAGTGATCTTTAAAAAAACAAATGACCTTTTAATCTTGAAACTTTGTTCACCTGATGAGTCCTTACATGGCGCATAATGACATCAAGCTTAGTGAAATGTAAATCAGTTCCCGCTGCATTACAAACAACCCCACTCTGTTACCTCTGCTTTGTGATTTTGGATGGGTCCCAATCCCATGTGCGAGGCATGCTTATTGCATATTGCCCACTGGTTTCTTTAAGATGCATAGACGTGCGCAGCCATATATAATACTGGCCTACCCGGTTAAAAGCCATTTCCACCCTCATTCATTAACGGTTACAAGGCCTGACACATGCACAGCGAGAAGGCAATGTTCCAAGATTACAAATTATCCATTCCGAATGAGCTAGTGTAAACGCGGTATGGATTGTGATTATAAGCGTTCTGCTCACCAGGATATCTTTTCAGAACTGCAACAGAACAGGTGCATCAGGTTTCTGCTGCGGCACAAATATTTTAATGGAGGTTTTATGTGCAACGGCCAGATTGAAGACACAAAACTCGTCTTCATTAAAAAAAGGAAAATAAATCAATGTTGGTTTGAAAAAAATATTAAATAAAAATAAAATATATTTATGAACGTCCCCTGGCAGTCCTTATTTTAGCTCAACCTGAAGGATAAAAACAACTCCAAGCTGCCAGGCAGACCCTTTTTTTTTCCGTAGTGATTTAATGAATCAACACTTTCAGCAGGTGACTGCACCTTGGGGCTTGCTTCCAGGAAGCTGGCATTAATATGCACAGGGTTTTATCCTTCCCTGGGCCTCGGCTGGTCTTGTTACCAGTCACTAAATAAAAAAAACCAGCTCCGGTACACGTCAATCTAATTCTGACTTTCTCCGCGATTTCGGGAGCAAGGTTCGCGAAGCCCTTGCAGCTTTCTCTGCAACTTTGTTTTCGGCGTCTGGAGGGCGAGCAGCACTGTGCCGAGGGCCAGATAGAGCACTATCCATAATGCGGCACGGAGCAGCAGTCCTGCCATGAAGATGCTGGCACACGGTGTTCTCTGGCGGTCAAAAGTGCCTATCGGGAACTCGGAAACCCGCACCAAACGCCTGCCCGTCAGACGCAATTACAGTCCGACCACCCCACCAAGAATGATAGGAATGAACACAGCTCCACAGTGCAGGTCACAAAGGGCTTTATTACAGAGGATATGCAGCCCTGGATGGCAGGATGGTGGTACTTTTGGCTTTGTGCTGCACAAGGCACTGCAGCACTTGGAGGACAGAGAAGCGGGGGGGGGAGGGGGTTACTGCCTCTCACACGCACTACTCTGCAGTTCTGAGGCTGCCACTCCATGTTGAAAAGTAAGAGAACGGCTCCCCCCTCTGGGGATAACTTAAACTGCCACTGTACTGACTGGCCTGCCTGCTAATTAGCTATTGTGCTATCGCAAACAACCTGGCAGAGAGCTCTTTGCCAAAATATATCAATAAAAGAAATAATTAGTTTAAAATGACCCACAGAGATCTCGCCACTTTTCCCATAACTCTCAAAAATGTACTTATGCTCTTAAACAAATGTATAACCTCTACAGCCATTCAGCTAATTAATCAAAACGTTTCACTTTGGTGAGGTGCAGTTTGATTTACACATTTTTCATTTATCCTAAAGGATGGATCATTCATTATCTACATGCGCACTGCACTGATTGCTAGAAGAAAAAATCAGTGAAATGTCAGTGAAACCATTGTGTGGCAACCAAGATGACAAGGGCCTTTGAGTGGCAACTTGGCTGCTGGCCATTTGTGGGCCCACAAATTATCAGCCGGGGGGCGGCAGGGGGTGGGTGGCCGAGAAAAGGCCACATTAACATTGTGCTTCACTGGTTCTTGTAAAACCCTCTGGACTCCATCAGGCTACTGAGGGTTGAAGATCTGAGTGGAACGACACAGGGAACACAGAACGCATCGATTGTCTTTGGTGCGAGGTGGGAATAAAGCGATGTTCTTTCATGCAAACGTATGGCCCTGCAAAAAAAAAGATAAAGAAACAAAGGAGACAATGCTTAAATCTATATTTCTGCATAGAGCACTTCTGACTTGGTGACAGCGTATAGAATTCCTTATTGACCCGGAGCCAACGGTTTGCTATCATATTTCCTTTACTAAAGACAACACTGAGATGAGATCATCCATTGTCTGCATTTCTTCTAATGCTGCATTCTGTTGATTTTTTTTTTCCTTCTTGAGGTCAATTCCTTCCATACTGGTTTGAGCCTCATCAGTTGGTGAGGATCTGTGAACACATATGGTTTGGATGCTGCATCTCCCAGGGACATGGGATTTTGGAGAGAGAGAGGGAGCTGGCCGGTGATCCTCCTGGTGCCCAAGCCGCAGGTCGGGCTGTGCTCTCTGTTGACTTCACAGAACAGGCCCCCGCACTGAGCCCTCCAAGAAAGGTCCCTGTTTACCTCCGCACACGAACGGCAGTCAAAAGTTTCCGGTGACCCACCCCCTCCCCACTCTGTCAATGATGCGGTTTAAATCATGCGGGGAATTTACCCAGTTTCCAGCGTAGCATGCAGTGGAACTCACCAATGGAGCTAGGTCTCAAACACACAGAGCAGGATCAGCCTGGCGAGACAAGGAGCACTTTGGGAGCGATGGAACAAATGTATAAAACTCTGTATCATCCACTGTGTGTGCAATGCCATTTTCCAGTCCACAGAAGGATGTTACAATTAAATATTGCAGTGGTCCTCAAAAGAGAACAATTTGGCAACGTTTTGATGACAAAGGGCAAATAATAAGAAAAGCTGTAATGGGTTTTTCTCTTGTTTGTAGGGATGGATAGAGGTGTCCGTGATTTGGGTGCCACGTTTTTGTAATTAAAATTTGATGGCCTTGTGTCGTTGGGCGTAATATCCCGCTCCCCGCAGTGCTTCGCCCAGAAGAGCTGACCCAGCGCAGGATCAATGGCATCCTCCTGGAGCCGTTCCCAGACACTGACCCAACAGATTTCCCATCATCCTTAAATCCACACGCTTTATGGGCTTTGCCATTAGTCTTACTGTCCATTTACATCGTTTACATTGTTTAAGCTGTTTAGATTTAAATGGTAGCCTAATAATTATGTACCGTGATGGCAAAGACCTCAAATGTTGTCCTGATGAAGATGTGTAGGACACAAAACCTGCCGGGGCCAATGCTTTACTTAGCAGATGGAAAAGGAGGCATTATTCAGGGTCACCCTTGCTCCTTTTCCAAATACATTACAAAACATCCAGAATAAATTTTCTGAGTTTCAATTGAGGACGCAGATAGTTCTGTCTAAACAGTTTTTTGTCTACTGAATTTATAAAAAAATAATTTACGCCATACAGTATTCCACATTTTTTCACTTAATTTGTGGACAGTAAAGGAAAGATTTGAAGTGCTTTCACGAACACCCTCTTCTGATGTGCCGCAGAATAATATTGACTAAATAATGAAAATAATAAATAGCAAATTAGCCTTTTACTAAGCATTCGGATGCATTCCGTAGACCACATAAGGGTTATCTATTGAACGTTGAAAACTGAAACACTCTTATGAGCTATAAACTGTCATTGGTCTTCAAAAATCACGTTTAGAAGATTCACTCTTCGGTGAGTGAAAGCTCTGACAGCTCTTTAAGCAGCTTCCAGCTATGTACAAGATATAGCTGCCCTCTTGTGGACATAAAAATAAATTGCAGAGCTTGATTCTAGACCGATACCAACTTCTGAAGGAAGGAGTCTGGTTTTTAGTGCTTAAAGACGCGGGAATAATAAATCGCTCACTGTTGTAAATTATTTATATGCACAGTTACTCTCCTCATTTATAAGCACTCTTCTCTTTAGGTGTTTAGACGTGTTTAAAAATGTTAAGTTCAGTCCATCTCTGCAATTAGTTTCTGCCCGCGAGGATATTTATATTGCCTAAATATCAGAATGCGATTTACAGCCAATCAAGACAAACACCACAGTTATCACCGTTCTTTAATTAACGTGACCGGCCTCAACTAATCTTCCTCACTCTAACAGAACTTGGATTTTCAACTGATCATGAGCTGTAGACGAAATGTTGCACTCTACAAAGTGTCGTAGTCGGTGTTAACCAATAGCAAAATGCTGAAATCACGTTGATCTCCTGGAAGCCAATCCTTGATAGCCCCAGCAGAGCCCTGTTGGCTTTCACATTTCACTCTTGCCTTTTCCCTACAGAGTAATAATATTCCTTGGTTCTTGCGAACGGCTCGTTGTGTCTGTTGGCTAGGTTCGCTCGTGAGTGCGTATATTTCAGATGCTGGGGAATATCACGTGGGGAAATCAACTACTGAAATATGGAAGTCGTTAACCGGGTAGGTCCAAACTCACTTAACTTTTAAAATAAGGTAGTAATTACATGACATGGATTTCGAAATCAATTATTTGTTTATAGTTCAGACACTCCAAATCCGTTTTTAAGTTCAACTCGTTCTTCCTTTTGTCTCACTGAAAGCTGGTGTCTGTTGGGGAATTTGGAGTGATCAAAGTCCCCCTTGGATTTATACGTGTTTTGGAATGGGTAAGTTCAGAAGTTTATTTATGTTTCACCACTGTCAGAAGGGCTACTCATATTCAGACTTTATATTTGGACACACATTTGTGGACGCTAGAATTAAATTAGCATTTGTTTGATCAGCTTTGGGAACTTTTCATTTACGGTTTGTATTACAAAGCTACCAAGTTAAAGAATTTACATTGTCCTTAATGGCAATTGTTGCTATTAAATACAGTTATGTAAAATGTGCTTTACGGGTTGCCCAAGTGGCGAAAAACAAAACAAAAACATGATGCGCAGCATTAGTAGTTTTACAAAAACTACTTCAAATCGAAGACAACACTGCCTTTATATACCGGATGTGCTTTTACTGTCCACTGACTTTCTTGCTCCTGAGGAACTTGAGGAAGGATTTTGTGGTTATTTAGTTCATTGTATTGGCTAATTCTCCTGTTTATATTGGTTTGTATAAAGCGTGGACTAATTATGGGTGGTCGTACATTGCAGATAGAAGAAAACCCTACAAATTTGGTGCCAACAAGCCTTTTCTCATTTTCTTTGAAGCTTGGCTGAATTAATACCTTTTCACAATTCAACATTTTCTTTCCTTCACATTCTCCAACCTGATCTGTCTTGGGGGGGGGGGGGGATTGGAGTCATAAAAGTTGAGTGGTAATAGTTACTCCTTCCTCACGGTGTGGCAGTGTGTTTACATGGATGAGAAAATCACGTAACCGCTAATATCAGCCTTTCTTTTGTTTGGAAAAATAAGATGGAAATTTATTCTGATCTCAATTAAAGTTTGTATTTTTTTCTGTGGAAAGCCAATACATAGTTTCCCCAGGCTTTGCAGCACCCTGTGGCGATGAGAACTGGGGCCCGCCTTTAACCTGGAGGACGCTTTGATCCGAGTCTGCTTTGCCCCGTTTCAACCCTGCTTCCCTGCCATGTCCGGGGCTTTGGGCAGGCAGGGGCCAGCAGGGATCAGGTGCCGGTTGCCTTCAGCCACTCTGCTCCCATATGAGGGGCGGGTTTCTCTGGACCAAACGGGACCTGAGGCACCAGCGCGTGCAGCTGTAGTCACGTGACCTGAGTGTCCTAAGTAGACCTGCGTCGTTTGACTTTGCCATTAATCGTCTAACAGAAATATCTTTAATTAAGGAATAATAAGGCATTCTTGTGAATTTGTTGTCAAAAAATATCTCGCCTCTCACAAGGTCTTTCAGTATTACTGATGGCCTAGTATCCACAACACTTGTGAAGAATGGCAGTTCTATCTGATCTCTACAGGGGCAATCCTCATGGCTTCCTCCCAGTTATCGACATTACGGGTGAAATTCCACGGCAGTTCTTGTCTCCCTTCAGAAACCATTTTGTAAGTAGATTTACTCTTCCCATCTACCTTCTAATTCCAGCCAGTCCTATATCCCCTTTCTCACTTTTAATTCAACATTCAATGCAGTTTAATTCAGTTGGATTTATTGGCATGGCATAACTTTTAGTACACAAGCAAACTTAAGTTATAATAAGAAACATAGTAATATATACGATAATTTCCCCCTAATTTATTGTTTTGCCATATAATGTAGGGTGTCACTCTCAACTCGCTTCAGTTCCTATGACAACCATGATTCTCCCACAAATCTAAGCCAAAATCTAAGCCAAGGTTTTTGTTCCTTAAGGTATTTGCTATAAATACAAGGAATGGATCCTTTTGGCGCTTCAGCTCCAAACCAGAGAATAGACTGAAGATACCTTTTAAAGAAACGTTAGTTTTCCTTTTTTTCTGAACACACTGATGGTAAAGGAAAAATCCGCTCTTCATGATCTTTAAACTATATATATTTTTTTAAATGCTGCCTTTATAACTGGCTTTGTAACGTTCAAGAAGTATTCACGGTGAGTTCATTTTCCATCTGTTCTTTGCATAAAATGTGGGTTCACACACAATTTAATAAGTATTTATAGCAATTGAACCATGGTTCAATTGTGCTCTGAGGGCAGTTTCCTTGACAGAGTGATTGGGGGGGTTTAACGTCTGGGCCTGCCATGTTTATTATTACGGTGTATAATTAATTATTCAGTCAACGTTTTTCCCAAAGCAGAAGGGAGAAAACAACAAGCAATGATTGGTTTATCATGCTAGCTCAGTGGTTTTTTTAGCATTGGGAACTGTGTCCGAATTTAGAATGACCCTGTGATTGGGGAGAGGAGCAGGGTAGGAAATGAGCAGACAGTTAAATTATACGATGAACAAGGGGTTCCATAATTAGGCCTCCAAAGCAAAAAGCTAATATATGTTTGCGACCCCCCACCCCACATCTGCTTCCTGTCTTCCTACTGTGACCTTTGGAACACCCATCAGGACCAAACAGTCGATCACTCATGCACATCCGCATACAACGCTCTCCACCGTTTTCTCTTACCGCTCTGTGTAAAACTAGAGCACAGTTTTGTGAAATAATACGTGGTTTAGAAAATGCTCGACCAAATGGTTTGATCTGTTTCACCATTCCCGAGGTTCAGTCGGGGTATGATATTGTGTCACTATTTGTTATATAAGCAGCACCGCAATCTTCTTCAGTTCTGCACATTTTTTACATTTCGAATTTGGTTATTTTTGCTGGTTGCAGAAGTAAATAAGGGAATCTCTTCATTTGTTTGGAGTGCAAGGCACTCTAACGTGCAGTGTTCAGGTGTGAAAAAATGTTATCACCCCCTAGTTAACGCAACCCAGTTAAACAGATCATCAGGGTCAGCTGTTTGAATACTTTGGTTAAAAATCAGGCTCGGTTTGGCCCTATATAAATCTGCCTAACTTTCCCTCTTACCATCACAGTGAAGTTCTAAAGGATCTAAAAGGACACATCATGACCCGATCAAAGTCATTTCTAAGGCTCTAGGGCTCCACCGAAACCACAGTCAAAGCCATATTTTCCAAGTGGAGAGAGTTTGGGACAGTAGTCTCCTCCCTGTACTTGCTTCACCTCTTCAAACCTGGATATTTCTGAGGATTTTCTGACCATTATCTAATTTTCACCTTATATCTAAAATACTTGGAATACTGTCACTCAACAGCTAGATGCTTTCCTAGAAGCTGAGAATGTCAATGAGAGTTTTTTGTCTGGTGTTCTTGCCGGCCGTAGCACTGAGACAGCACTTATTAAAGTTGTCAGTGATATCCTTACAGCGTCTGATAACAGCTCTCTGTCGGTACTAATGCCTGACTGTAGCGCTGCGTTTGCATCTGCTGTTCACCAGATCATTTTGAACAGATGTGAAAGCAAAATTGTTATTAATGGAAAGTGCCATTTCCTGATTTAAGGTATACCAAACAGATAAATTTGAGTTTCTGCAAATAAATATTGACCTTTTTAACTGAAGTTAGTTACTGTGTCCCACAGGGTTCAGTCTTAGCTCCCTGAAAATTCAACCTATTCATGTTACCAATTGGTGATGTCATTTGTAAACATTAATTAATTTAACTTATTTCAAATTAATTTTCACTGCTATGCAGCCGACAAACAGCTCTTGTCTGTCCATGAAACCAGGCGAGGATCAGTATGTTGCAGAATTAGAATTTTGCCTCAAGTATGTAAAACACTGACTGAAATCAACTTTGTACTTTAAAAATCTTGGGGAAACTGAAATTATAGTCCTGCTTACCACAGCCTTGGGGCAATTGACAATTGACCCAGATCTCTCAAAACCATGTTACAATTATAACAAGTGTGTGTCATACAAAGCAAGTTAAATGGTTGCAGTTTTTTAGCAATTTTTAGCATTTTTTTTAGCACCGACACATCAACATGTTATAATATATGTGTAAAGTTGTAAAATATTATAAACCAGCATACAGATATTTTTTTTTAAAGTTCCTAAAATGATAATCATTTAAAAAAAATGGGGGGGAGGGGCAATTAGTCATCTGAGAATGAGGACAAAGAAGAATTGACTGAGCAGTTAAAACAGATTTTTTTTACAATACACATTAATATGGATTCCTATTTATATAGACCACCCTTCTAAATCGGCAACGGAAAAAGCATGCCAGCTTTCATACAATACATCGTCGAATAAGTTTACCATATTTACTTTTTTAGTGATCTGTACATTATTATAATTATAATGGTTTTTTAAAATTATTTAAAGTTGTTGATACTTTGTTTAGTTACCAGATTTGTCTGTGGCGGCACTGGTGACAGGCATTTAAAAGACCTCCTAGTCCCCTACAATCACCAGAGATTACTGGTGATGTTTGGCAATGCAAATGCTTGCTATTTGTTGTTTAAAAGATTATCTTTAAAATAAATCTTTTCAGCTTGTCCTTAAACTATTTTAGGTGCTGAGATAGGCAGTGAAATTTGGCAATAGAAATCTTCAGGTGCAAAGAGCTTTTTTAGCGATTGTCACTTCTCTATTAGCAGGCCCACCCCCGCTCTCTTAGGAGACCGAAATAACTCACCAAATTTTCCTGCTATAGGTTATTCCCGGGGCTACATCATGTTGAACAATCAAAGGACTGAGTGAAAACCTTCCGTTTTATTCTATTTATGCCTACTATTACACCATTTTCTCTAGACTGCGCCTGGGGTCAGGTGATCATTTTCCAGCAGTTTGGCGTGTTTTTTATTTTTTATTTTATTCCCTCTGGAAAAGGCAGTCTAATTTAATTTATAAAAATGCTCTATAACAAATAAAGTTTAATTGATTGATAGTGAATTTTCCCTGGAGTGGCTGTCCTGCCAAAATCTCACCAAGGAAGAAAATCTTCCAGGAAGTCACAAAGAACACTTGAACAACATCCAGGGATCTGCAGGTTTTTTTCACCTATAAAGAACATCGATGCCCATCACAAGTTTGACTGGATGCAACTGAAGAGTACTCAAGAGTTCTGGAACAATGTTCTATGGACAGATGAGTCGAATGGAACTTTTTGGCTGACAAAACAAACTTTTTATATCTGACAAACAGTAAGAAACTCATACCAACAGCCAAGAATGGTTTTGGTAGTGGTCAGGGTTTTGGATGCTTTGCTGCATCTGGGCCTTGCCAGTATTTTAGAAATCATGAATTCTCCTCTGTTCCAGAGAATTATATGGTAGAATGTCACTCCATCCTTCTGTGAGCTGAAGTGCAGCTGGGTCTCGCAGCAATGACCCCAAATAACACAAGAAAGTCTACGAATTTTTGGAAAAGTTTTGGAATGGTCTAGTCAATGTCCACACCTAAACCCGATTGAGATGTTGTGGCAGGACCTGGAATAAGCAGTTCTTATCTCAGCTCATTGTTACAAATCCTGCCTCCACATACAGGAAGGTTCTGATACCATTCCTGAGTATCAGATTCCTGATACAATTGCATAAGAGCCATCCATCATTTTACTCACTGCATGCTACACAGGCCAAGGTTCAGCATCCAATGGAGAAGTATGTGCCTTCCTACCACCTGCAGGTTCCCAGGAAGCCAAAAGGAGATGCTGGTTAGCTTTGAGTCTAAATAACTCCTGCCAATTCCTATGCACCTCAGCCTGGATGATGCTCTGCGAATTGTGCACCGAAGTTGTGCTCTTCAGCTAAGAACATTAGCTGGATTTGAACCTGTGAAAATCGGATCATAGGTCTCAATTTGTTTGCACATTTGAGTCACTCTATAGGTCTAGTTTCTTATATTTTTACAGTGTCATTGTGTGTTAACTACATTGAATGAGTTCTATCATGTTAAAATATGCAAACACCTGATACTCTGATGCACACATATATGTTAAACGAGGGACCACATTTTTAAAGTTAGACTTAATATGATCTCACTCCCCTGTTATAACCTTGTTTTATATCTATGAGTCCCTGTCGCTGATTCCGTTTAGTTTACATTTGAATTCTCCTGCCATTTTCCCTGCCTCTCATTTGTAGATCATAACCTGATTTAGTCTCATTTACCGCTCAGCCACTGCATTCTACCTTATTACGTTTTTACTTTCCAGTGCGTTGCTCAATATGACACTGCACAACAACTCTGTTTAACCAGTGAGATGTTGGTGTCTGATCAATAGATCCTTCCCTATCAGTTTTTTTTCCTCATGCTTTTTTTCTCAAGATTGAGATTTTCAATGTTCTATGAAGGCTATTTTCTGCAACAGAAGTCATATGTCTGCTGGAGCTTATTTGAAAGAGCTTCAGGGCCAACCCAACCAAATCTCTCCATAGGCGACCCATATAAAGTGCTTCAGGGTCGACCTAACCAAACCCAATCATAGCAGGCCCATATAAAGGTGAACACTTCAAACCTTCTCCAGCACCGGAAACAGCTAGACCGGAAACAGCTAGACCGGTAACGAGCGACGCGAGCTTACACACTGTCACTGACACACACACTGATAGGGGTGACGTGCTGGCAACCTCTCCCCCAAAATTAAGACGATCTAAATGCATACACCCATCCAACGATTGTGCCTGAGGCGGGCCAAATCAGTCCAAAAAACACACAAAGCAAAGTCGTAATCAGGGCCCGAGATATTATTACGGCAAAGTCGGTAGCTTCTCGGAGCTGGGAAAGGCTCAGCAGCTGAATCTGTAGACCAGTGGGTCACAGTGAAGAGAAGGACACCAGCGAATCCAGGTGGTGAGGAACCGGAAAGGTAGTAAAAGACATTTGAATTGTAGTGTGAGCCTAGCGCCGCTACAATGCCTAACTTACATCTCTGGCACCCTTTCCGGCACCCTGGCCTGTGTGGCCTGAGAGGCACACTTGGTGTCTTGGGACTCATTGCGGTAATCATAGTCGGGGGAATCCTCTGATACGAGAGAGGAACTGATGGGCAGGTACGATCATACAACACTACATCACGCATGTCGGACGCATTGACACATAACACCACACCCGCGTCACACACACGATGGACTAGGGTCCACCGGGGTCTCCTACAGTCAGAGAACATAGCATTACAAATAATGGCAGATTAAGCAAAGGCACTGAATGATAGTAATTGTTGAATATGTCAGCATGTGCCGAGCAGCTCTACGTCCCCTGTGATAGCCCCTCTCCCCTTTAATAGGGGAGATTGGGGTTTATTGGATTGGGTTGACATCAGAATGGACGTCTTAGGGGAATCACCTTGCTATACGCCCCCAGAGGGTCGGGCAACGCCACTCTGGGCCCGAACCTCCAAGGAGGGGGGCACTTAGAAGTCAGTATGTACATAATGACAGAATTTAACTCTTACCGTCGCCCACTTTGGCGTAAACTATTCTGTGATTTATCGGATCACTTTTGCACATACACCTATTCGAGGGCACAATCTGGGGCGAGCACAACTCACCCTGGTCCAGACTGATTGTGAGAAATCTTACTCTGACGCTGCCCCATTTTCCCATCCTAGGTCTTATCTTTGCTCAGGATCTGGAAAAAAACCTTGTACATACTCAGAACAGGATTGTGTTCGATCGCTGCCGTTAAATCAACGATAAACTCGTCAGTCCTTTCGCGAACACAATATCAGGAGAAACATTGTTGTCTCACCTTAGTTCAATTTCCAAATGGATCTCTTTACTGACTCTGTCCGCGATCCGTCTCGCACAGGCGGCCTCGTCCACAGCCAGGGGATGACTTACATACCACCCCGGATGGGGTTTTAGCCTCAGGGACCCAGTCCTCTGCTGTACGGTTGACCTGTGGCAAAATAAGTATCGAAGGACAGTTCAGGTTAGAGATCCCGGACGAGCCCCCAAATTGTCGCGGAAATTCTAAAGTGAATCTCCTAGTGCGGTGAGACAGAGTCTTGAGACAAAGGCTACCAAAGACAGTTCGACACAATCTTGAGACGAAGTCTACCAAAGACAGCTCGACACAA
>JAOYSI010033993.1:0-30163 GCA_025775065.1 Hiodon alosoides
TGTGTGTGTGTGTGTGTGTGTGTTTTTGTGTGTTTGTGTGGTCGTGTGTGTGTGGGGGTGTGTGGGTGTGTGTGTCTGTGTGTGTGTGTGTGTGTGTGTGTGTGTGTTTGTGTGTGTAGTGGTTGATGGTGGGGGGTAGCCCCTGTTGTTGGGCCTGCTGTTTCTTTATTATTATTCACGCTCTGATAGCATGCTCCAGCATTTCATGTGTGACTTTTTTCAGACGCCCTCCCAAGGATTTTCCCTTCAGTTGACAAAAAACATTTTCAAGACAAAAAAATATGGGGATGTGGCTTAGTACCCAGGAATTGGAGAAGCCAGTAAATTCCGTTTTTTTTTCTTACACATCCATACACAAATACATATTACCTGACTGTGGTTTATATGCCTAAATCTATTTAGTCTAGGAAGGACCCCTGCAATTTGCCACTAAATACATTTGCCTGTAGTGTATTTTGTATTAATGGCTCTTTATGCAGCTGAATTAATATATTTTATTGTAAAATCAGGCATAAAAACTACAAATTAAAAGTTTTGCCATTAGCTGATTATTACCATCTTATTAATCTCATTTATTTAACAAAGGAAAAATCTGTGTTTGTCAATAAACTTAATTAAAAATCAATTGACCCGTCATACTCAATCGTTTAGCCGTTTGCTTTTCCCATCACAAAATCATTTTGTTTTTTACAATCGCCTGCCCACCGCCCTCGTCTGTAGCAGGAGCCTGGAAAATTGAAAACTCTTTCTTTGTTATAAGACACAAACACAATCAACAGAAAGCCAGTTCAATACCAATTCGTGAGACAGCCTGTAAGACCCTCTGAGACGGCGGCACGGTCCTCTCTTAACCACTCTGCGTAAATCCTGACTGAAATGACATAGAACGCATTTTCCACGGACCCTACTTGCCCTCCAACAGAATATGGTGAGCCGGGGGGGCACACAAAGAATTTTTGGACAGGCTGTGGTAAATATGATCTTTCGCTGGCTTTACATATACAAGATAAGAGATGAGTGGGTTCAGGTTTCCGTCTCTGAATTCGCAGCACTTCAGACAAAGACATATGAATGGTTTCTGGAGCAACAGCAATGTCATACCATTCGGGGTCTTCCATGCCCCTAATTTCATATCAGCTATCAGAGATCTACTGCAGCAACTGAGTGTGTCTCAGCTATCCATGAGGACACGTCCTGTTTGGGGGGGGGAATTTATAAGCGACTCGGTTCCTTTGATTGACATTATTATTATTATTTTGGTTTGACTGAGGTCCTCTTTGCTTCAACGCGGCGTCGCATTTTCACAGTGTTCGTTCTCTTTCCGCTCTGTCGCTTCTCCGAACAGGAGGGAGTTAACGGAGCTTGGTTTTGGAGGGCGGTTATGGCCACGTGGGTGCGGGACCGTCTGTTCGCGTCGCCCCTCCACAGCTGGTCCTCCCACACTCTGCTGCATGGAAAATGGCCTGGGCTTCGGTTTAATTACCCACATTGGATTTTTCTCCCCCTCTCCCACTGAGTTCTGCCAGGCTACGTTATTTAGATAGGCAAGTTCTGAGTTTCTGTGTTTGATTTTACTAAAAGAATTCAAGAAAAGATACATTGATGACTTGAATATTTGGCTGATCCCTGACTATAGCTCTGGAACTGAAGTTGGTGTGTCCATCTATTACCTTCGAGTGCTAAGACATTACAGCCGTCACATGATTTTACAGCAGATAAAGAGGAGGCAGGAAGAGACTTACAAAGCTTTCCAGGTGAGAAGCCAGAGTGAACATCTCTCCCTGCGGCTCTAGGGAGGACGAAGGACCTTGTGGTCCTCACCTTCACCGCGCGCTTTAATCCACAGGTGAGGAAAGCCGGTTGAACCTCTTTTTGTTTTGGTTAAACGGGGCAGTGAGTGTAAATTTTAATTGTGCCGGGGCCATTGTTCAGCAGTCAGACAGCCACGCTCGGCCCGAAAAGTCACATTCTGCAGCGGGCTGTTATTCCTCCAACAGCTGGCAGGTTATCCAGACCTACGGTGCGTGTCATCAGTATAACAGTTTGACAACGAAGGTGACTAAGGCACCGAAATGCCTAATGAGGAAAAACAGAGCATCACCGAGGCAGCCGCCCATCCCGGTGCAGCGGCAAGCGGGGTGCAAGGCCGGTGAGGGGAACTCATTAACATTCAGCGGAGGAAAAGCGATCGGCAGGGAACATGCCCAGCGATGAATCGCAGGCCTTTCCCCCAGGAATGGGGCCATAGAGAGAGGCAAAAACAGTGTTGCTGAGGCAAGAAACAGCATAGTGGGTGACAAGACAGCGCTGGCTTCTTTACTTCATACGGAGGTTTGGACAGAGGACCCAATATCGTACCCTTCTCCACAGAGATATATAAATATATAAAACAGTGTTTGTCAGCCTTGACTTTATAATCAAAGCTTGCACTAAATGATCAAACTCAAAGTCAAACTATAATTTTTTTTCCTAAGAACACATGAAAACTACAGCTAGGCCATCATTGTAATGTCAGTCTTCAGGGTAATTTCTCCTAATTAGTGGCGGAGACAGTCATTAAAGAGATACTCAAAATCATGCCAAAAACTGCTGTGACTATAACAAGATTTGTTTAATTACTAAATGTGATGCTGTAGACGCTACCAGTTGCAGTGAAGACACACTGTGAAAATAACATTTAACCTTAATAATGGAAAAATATGGGAATATATAGGAGAAAATTGCACACAAACAAAAAAAGGATAACGACATAAAAATCATTAACAGGACATTTCGAGGAAGAACTCTTCTTCTGCTGAGATGACAAAAAAGATAACGACAGAATCTTTTTTTATATCTTTATCTCTGTTGTTTGTGTACAATGTATCTTTTTGAAAATTACTCCACCAGTTGTAAACAGTAGTTTTACTTATTTTCTTTCACCTACATACACTCTTCAGAAGCTTTGCCTCTTTCCCAAGCCTAGCACAGACTAAACCAGGACAGGCTCAAGGTGGCATGCTGACCAGGTTCCTACATCATTTATGAAAGAACTCCTGTTAATGTCCTCCCCAAATAATCATTCTCCCCAGCATTGTCATTGTGTTCTTCCCCATTTCCCAGGCAGGGACCCCCGATTTTCCCTGAATCTCCAAAAATGACCAAAGCCGGTCATTTTTGGACCACCCTATTTGGTTAAGTAAAGGTCGATGGTCATTTCCTGTGCTGCTCTACTCATATCAACTTGACTGTTATTGTGCTGACGTATCACTTAATGAGGGCTGTAAAACCAAGATCAATAGTTTGTCTATGTGCACATACTCACACACATGTAAACAAATATTAACTTTTGGTCCGCTCCTGCTGCTGACCACTCGGTTGAACTCAAATGCTCTCTATCTCTCTCGCTACATAACACTGAGGAAAATACACTGCGTTCTTTCCCTCCAAAAACAGAAATATAGCCAGTCTATTGCAGAATCTACATCCCCCATGAATTAAAAATAACTAGTCTCTAATGAGCCAGTGGACGTGGTCTACGCCGAACCCAGTCAATGTATGGAAATTAGCCCTGCCCAGTGGCCTGTCATATCCTCACACCGCCTAAACAGACACACACACACACACACACACACACACACATACAGAACACAATGATTTCTTATCTAGTAAGGCATGGACATCTTCTGCACACTGCAGCTGTCATAACATGGACAAGCCATAGTGACACACAGCTGCACCAGGATTCGATACGACTTTCTGTTCCATCCCTTTAGACTCTGACCTGACCTTACCAAGGATTCCTCCCTAATCAGGTCAATCAAACCAGCAGCTCATTGTGAGCACTAACAGATGAGTGTGATCATGAGGTTAGTGTCTCCATTCCCTGTCTCTAGCACCTGCCTCAGAGAACAGTTGACTCCTGAACCTTTAATACAGACACCTGCGCATGACTGAACGCAGGCTACTGTGCCTGCGCAAAGCAGATAACTTCCAATCTCATTCACGTAGCTAGCATATCGACTCGTACGTTAAAAGGCCTGGCACATGCTTAGTAATACCTCCTTATTCAAGCTGTCATGTGTAAAATTCAATCAGTTAAAGCATGCCCCTGTAACGTCCTTTGAGCACATGGAATGATTCCGCAACCAATTATTTTCTATAGGTAGTTAATGCCGTGTTATGGTCCATTTTTTTAAGTTATACTACTGCTAACAGTGAAAATATTATTCAAACATGAATTACTTATCTCACATAAAGGCCTTTCTGAGACTGATCCCTTTAGAGCATACTCTTTGATATATTTTGTCCCAGGACTATAATTTTACATTTTATATTTTCATGTTTCTCTTGATTTTCTTCCTAATTTTGCCAACCAAAGAGAATTATTTTTTTTTTAGTTTTTCCATCGCTGTAGCCATTGAGGAGAGAGTGCGTTGAAAATGTGAAAATGTATTTTAAAGAAAATATTTCAATCAACATGTATTTCAATGCTGCATTAAACATGAGCATGTATAATTTATGCAAGCATAAAATTTTAATTAAGAAAAACAAGATGACGGAGGCAGTTATAATTTCAAACTTAGTATACATCAAAGTGAAATAAACTGATTTAAATATGCGATGATCGGAGAGAAATAGGCTTCTGGGCTAACAATGTTCCAAGAGACTCAATTATAGAAAATCAATCAGCTGCAAACTTCTACAAGCAAGCTTATTTCATTAAAACAAGTGTGTTACTCCTAGGGAGAGCTTCAGTTTATAAACAACAATTTACATATCAAACTAATTAACACCGGACAAGCTGAAGCGATTGAATGTAATTTCACAAATGCATTGAAGGGTATATTTGTCTGTATATTTTGGTTATGCCGCGGTATATATACATTTTGCTCTTATAATTTCACTGTGCAAGCTTTCAGAGTTTCACAGGCCAATAGAAGTGACACTTTTTTTGGATAGAATGAAATACTGTCATTTCTTTGGAGTTTAAAAGAAAATTTGTCTTTGTTGAATCGCTCGTCTTCACGGTATTGTTTCAGAAACTAAGCCAGTCAAACCATTACAACGATGGTTGCTGTCTGCTAAGCGATGAGGGGCAATAAATTCCTCAAACTGGAAATGGAGATACACGACAGGTGGGGTCTAAACTATGCTACTAGCACACATTAGTGAAGTTGTCACACACAGATGGCGTGATTGTGCGAACCAAAAGCTCTTGACCATAGTTTCACAAACCTCTGGTGGTACATAACTGACTAATCTTGAAGAATCCTGACTGGTCCCATGGCAACCAAGCCAACAGCCATGGAAAATACTTGACAACTACTAATTTAAATAACGCAGCACTTCCTCAAGTGTTTCAATGCAACAACAACAAAAAACCTCTCTTTCCACACTGTTGTGCTCTTCAAACGCTTCAACGCAGTTGATTATTTTATCATTAACGAGGTAGTTTGCACTTACGCTGAATTCCCTCGCCATAAACAAGCTCTCATGTGGATCTAGAGGCAGAGCTGTCAGCACCAAGAACTGTTGTCATGCTTTTCAGTTTTGTATGTCTGGTGCCCCTGTGGCTCTGTTCATGTTCCTGCTTGAAAGAACCATTTTCAAGCTCATTTTATCTCTTCAACTCCCTGTAGATACAAAACGGTGTTGTTCCAGGTCTCGCTGTTGCGGGAGTGGCGTGTTCCCTTTCAGCAGGGTACACCGGAGGACAACAGAGTCGGAGAAGCATGAGTTTCGCAGACCCTGAGAACCCAGTTCCCACAGGATTCGCCGGCCGACTTCCAGACGCACCCGACATACGCTTAGGAGCGTTCCTCCTCTGCCAGGTGGGAAGACTTAGAGTTGAGCCCTGTACTCGCAGACTCAAACCAATATCTCATTACAGCAGGGTTCAGAGTCCATTCTCGTCCTGCTCTGGTCCTAAGCCACTCAGGAGCTCTCAATCTTTCATTAAAAGGGGTTTGAAGCAGTTGCCCGGTTTCCACAGACCACAGTACATTATGCATAGTCCATCCACGACTCAAAACAAAACACTTTTTTCATTATAGGTATCAGACATAAGTCAAGCTTTTAATCTACATTTTTCATTGCTGGTCACTTCAAACTACATCTAAAACTTTGTGTGCCTGAATGATATTCATTTCTGACACACAGAGCCATAGAAGGTGATTAAATAACTACAAATTTAATGCGGGCATGAAAAAACGGTCAGCTCTTTAGACTTTAGCATAGAAAAACATGCAAGTCCTGTAGAACAATCAGGATGGATATTTGGGGGCAACATGGATGAAGAATTAGGGGAGGTCTTTATCGGTGTCTCTGTGACTAAAGGCAACATTGACTAAAAGCATATGTAGTATGCCCTTGTAGTGTACAATAAGGTCAAACATCATTTATTTATACTTCATTAATGGGTGTTTTACATTTTGGGTTTCACGCTCAATTAAATGATGCATGAAAGCGGTTAGTTCCGAGCCTGAACCCCTAAGTTATACCCTTTACAACAAACAACACAAAAGCATGAGTCAAGATAAGCTTGATAAGTCAAGATTTCTATTTTGCCTCACAGAAAGGGCTTTTTTAGTCGTTCCACCGTGATCAGCCTCAGCGTGGAGAACTTACTGGAACCAACAGACACGAAACACCTAATTATTCAGACCATGTAGATTGTAGATGTTAGATTTGTGAGATTAAAAAGATGTGTCTCTTTATTTATGCATGGGCAGTTGGTTAGCTTGGGGGAGTGTTCATCCTGAGTGTGTTCTGGAACGCCGTAGTCATATAAAACTGCACAGTCAGATAAATACATATTTCATGAGGGATTCTATTGGAGTTTCCCAGGAACTGGATTGCAAGTGAAATTAATGGAAGTGAGACATGAAAGCCAACATTCCGCCACCCTCGTTCTGCAGGAAGGCCCAAAGATTGGCAATATAGTGCCGTTTCCAACTGGTTTCAGCATACCTCCTGCTTCTGTCTCTGGATGATCCTTGAGATCAGACAAAGGAAGGTGGAGGGCCAGTTGACGGCTTTTATTTGGCATTTTAAAAGAAGAGAACTGAAAACAAGCACCACTAAAGGATATTTAGTCCAACAAAATAAAATGTCCTACATACTTTTTAGTCTTTAAAAATGAACCAAACAAAGCAGTCTTTTTGAACCCCGCACATAAAAACTCTCAAAAACGAATGAACAACCTCTCTCTGCTGTTTCTGTTTTAAAGTCTTCTTAATAATGCACACTTGAGTGTGGTGTAATCATTTGAAGTCACTGACCTGCCATGCACAACAAACGAGCTAACCGGTTTAGTAAGTGTATAGCAGCAGGCAAATTTAATTTAGCACTTGCATCAATGTGTAGTTCGTTTTCGTTCCCAGCCACTTTTAGGCAATGAAGGAGGGCTAGCAGCTATTAGCTAGCTAATGTTAGCATCTTTGTTCTGGGTTCCCGTTCATTATTTAGTTCTATTGGATATTCGTTCTTCTGGAATAAAATATTTGTTCAGCAAAAGTTATCCTAACTTAAATCAACTTGACAGGCATCTATATTTGTCGTTTATTGAAAATGCAATATTGAAAATGAAATACTTTTTGAACAATTGAACTTTTACTTCATATTTGTCTGGTAAATTGCATAAATCAAGGTGTGATGAAGGTTCGTTGGCTGTAGTGTTGGTATCTTCCCACATGAATGTCAGTGTGCTCTAGTTATCATGTGTCAGTGTACCTTCATTTATCATTATTGTACATTTTAAACTCTTACGGAACATGAAGAACTACACATTTTCTGCCTCTTCATTGCCTTTTCTGGACCTCTCTCTGCTTGATGGCGTGACCTGACTACCATTTTGTACCCCACCTTGAGAAATGCGCACTGCTTAAAAGTTAGAGAACAAGCAACGCTTTCTCGTCAAATGTTCTCTTAATTTCAAAAGCTTGACTTCTTGATTTCCTAGCCCCCCACGCAGAGGAGGAAGTGCCAGCCAGTAAAGTCACCCGAATGGTTAATAAACGGGTAATAAACGAGTAATAAAACAAGATTTACCCACTTGGATGATGTTAGCCAACAGCCAAAACAAGAATGTCCTCAGGGTTTCATTGCTCTGACCCCACAAGGGAAAGAAGACCGTGCCTGGAATGTGACTATGAAAATGTTCAATCACAGCTCCTTTGTGTTGCAAACCGGTAACAATTCAACAGCAAAGACCAGAGACCCTAAATTCAAAAAACACTGGGAGTAATGTACACGTGGCATGAGTTTTATCGTAAAATAATTACAACCAAATAACAACCAAAAGACTAATAGAGTTGTGTGAGCGTGCAAGTGCAGTAGAAATGTCTCTTTTCGTCCGAAGTCAATCAGAATAAAGCCATAAATAGCTCTCGGGTTCAACTCTTGACAGCTTCATGAGCCCTTTAGATCTGATGAAACGGGGGAAGTGTCAGTAATCGGTGCCAGGGGAAGCAATATTTCTTTATTCCAGTATTGAGCTGGAACACGGATGGACAACATAATCAATGATTTAATGAATACAGTAATAGGCGGCCTTGTGGTGAATTATCTGGACTTGTAACAATAACCTACAGTTCTTCTGCCGTTTGAATGTGTGTGTGTAACTTTAAGATAAGTTAGTTTCCCTGGATAAGGCCATCTTCTGAGCAATCTTAATCTCTTAATCATAGATGTATAAAAATAATAACTCATTAAAACAGCATTTATTGATAGCCCGTCGGCTCAGTACATTTCAGCACTAGGGCCATGCTTTGTCAATGAGGCTCGGGTCACTGTCTGTGTGGGGTTTGTAACTTCTCCCCGTGTTGGCGTGGGTTTCCTCATTGATGATGAATGGGGTTAACAGTAAATTCATTCCTTTTAATTGTTGTCTCTTAGTGTATGCAAAGTGCACCAGTTCTGCTGGTCTTCGTTGAGAGAACACGTGTTAATAACAGGTTCTCTACCTCTCTGTTGAATGTCATTGGGATCAAGGCACAGGTCTGCTTGCAAAGGAACGCAGAGAGGAGCAGGGCCTCAACCTAGGACCGACCTAGCATGGCCCAATTAGCCACAGCAGCAGTTATTTACCTGACAGCAAAATAAACAGCGTTTTCTTCCTTTTTTACCTTTTCCCTCCTTTGTTTCAAACATTGACTTAATATTGATTTGGGTTTCTTTTATTTCTTTAAGAAGTGCGTTATGGCAAAGCTGACAACACAGAATGACAAGCAATCCATTAGAAACACTTGAAACATTCAGCCAATTAATGTATGTTAGTGTGCTCGTGGAAACAATTAATTAACAATCTGCATGCAGGGTTTGAGAGGGAGGAAACATGCTGATGACCGGAGGTCTGATTTTCCAGTTTCCACCTTGGACTCAGTTGGACTGAAGTCAAGCACCAAGGGGAGACATGCTGTTTCTGCTCATCACCTATCCCCAAATTTATGTACAGATTCTTCATTTATATTAAACACCGTACTGTGTGCCAAACAGATGGCAGCTGTCAATATAAAACAGGGCATCTACATCATCAGATGGAAATAAATGAATGTAGTGAAATGCAGACGGTTCTGTTACGCAGCATTTTAGCTGGCGCTTGCCATGGCATGACAGTTCATGGAGACAGTTCAAACCAGCGTGAAGTCTCTTGTAACAGGAATCATTTTAGAACACGGACAGCAACAGAAAATGAGGAAGGATTTGAGTTTTTTCTAGCGGTACTTTAGTCTTCCTGAAGAAAAATGTACTGTTATAATCATGCCCTCATATATACATTCTCTGTGCCTGTTGTGTCGCACTATTGGCTATAGACCATGAAGACCACAAGGGAATCGTTCAGTGTTATGATGTGAGGTGACCCCTGCTAAAGGATCGAAAGGAGAATCCAACAACGCAGGATCCTGCTTCTCTGGAAAGCACTGCACGACCGCAAATTGGCCTGTCGGCCTATGTGCTCGCGTAGAGCCAGATAAGGAACCAGCGCATCTTTGAAGGGACTAGCATCGTCCAACGTTCAAAACCCTTTCATACTTTCAGGGATATAGGGAGAGAGAAAAAACTCCTTTCTGTTGAGGGTGAGGAGAGAAACACAAACGTGTGGCTCTCCAGAGAGGTAAATATTACTATTATCAAATAATTTCCTTCTGATATTTTTTTCCTGTGCAGGGCTCTGGTCACATTTCCCTGAATGAACACTTTTCTACGCCTGACCGCATGACACCCTTCTAAACTGAGAGAAAACTACATTCCCTCATACTGCATTATTTGTTCCTCTCCTTCAGTAAAAGGGTTTTACATCTTAGATTCCACAGCATTCCATTATTTGGCCTTGTTGTTTGTGGCAGCTGGCATCACGACCCATCACCTTACTGCACCTGAATTATCTGTGTGTTTCAGTGGGAGCCTTCATGTCAGACTTCTGCTGAATGGCATAGCCAGCCTGTTTGTTTTTGGTTCCATTTAGCCATTTAGCCACCCGGCTCCGGACCGGGGCTTTAAGAACCCACAGACATTCATCTAGAGGGGAGGAGTTAACCTACGTGTCAAATAAACTTCTATTCTTCCTCTATGTAAATTCACTTATTTTTATAGAACATATATTTTCAGAAATTGAATTACTCCTTCTGAGCCTAGATTTTAAAACATAAGTACATAGTGCACATTTGAAACAGAATTAAACAATACCTTTTAATGAACCGACTTCTCTACTTTTTAAAATATTACATTTTACTGGTCTCTGAGCAGATATATCCACACAATGATAAAATGCATGCCATGAACCAGAGATGTTATTCTGTGAACAAGAGATGATAATATTCCCAGGGTAACTGTCACACTTAATCACTTAGTAATGTGACATTATTCTGCATGTTTTAGGCTATATGAAAATAAAAAAAGAAATATGTGCATTCTACTTATGTACTGTCCTTCTCCAATGTTTCTATTGAATTCTGAGTTTGTAATGCATCTATCAACATATTGAGATCTACCTGTGTGAAATTGACAAGTTTTCTACCCATCACTGGGATATAGCCACTGTACTTATTATGATACACCAGGTTATTTTAAGAAAGAGAAAAAAAAAGCTAAAAAAAAATTGTTGCAGTCTGATTCACCACAGAGTATGTCTACTTACGGTTCCAATTTAGCTACTGTGGGCATTTGACTGACTTCATGGTCTACACAAAAATGTATAAGGATTATAATTCAGAAAGGGAAAATATTTGACATTTACTACTAGCTCAAAATAGCTTGGTTGCAATGCTTCCCTTTCTAAAATCTCAGTCTTGACAGTGACAATAAAAAACAAGTCTTCGGTAAACCGGAAAAGAAATGTTCAGGTTAAAAATGAAAACATCGATCTGTACATTAGTTAGTGTACTTTCTTTTTCCTTTCAATACAGAGAAATATTAGTCCATTCTCTTAGCAGGACGCTAGTTAGCCAAAATGGGTCTTCATGAAAACTTCTAAACATTATATTTAGTAAGATTAATGTAATTGTGCTTTCAAGATCAAAATGAAAACGCAGTGACGCAGACGGTTTCAGTTATCCTGAAAGCCCAACCATCAACAGTTATCATAAACCAAGGAAATGTCCACTCTTGTCTCAGCACAGGCAACAATAAAATGTAGCCTTGTTCAACTATTATAATGAACCACTGAAAAAAACAATAACTACATCTCTCAGCATGTAATGTTCTAGTCTGATATTTTTTTAATGATAAATTGTGATAAATGCTGGTGCAGTAAAATAGGTAATCTTGTTGAGTCATTGACTAGCAACAGGAAATGAATAAACAAACTATCATGTTGGAGAACAAAACTGTAAATGGTTATTTTACCTCAGTATGTGTTATTGGCTGTAAATTGTCACACATTAAAATATTGTGTACCTAGTAGCTAGACTGGAGATTAATGTAAGAGCATCCAATTTTAACACGAGCAGGCAATCCTAACACCTCTGCAATCCTGACAAGTACAGTCAATCCTAACTCTACAGGCAATCCTAACAAGAACAGCCAATCCTAACTCCACAGGTAATTCAAACAAGAACAGTCAATCCTAAACCTGCAGGAAATCCTCACACCACAGGCAAACCTAACAGCACAGGAAATCCTAACACAATCAGGCAATCCTCACACCTAGGTAATCCTAACACCCCAGGAAATCCTAACACCACAGCCTGTCTTCAAACCACATGCAGCAGGCACAGGGCAGAGCAGGGTAAATAATGTTTCCTGAGGTTTCCAGATGTTTCCAGATGTGCTATTTGCACTCAAAACGCCTCAAAAGATTGAGGCACCAGAGAGATCTTATCTACCCCTACATACAGATTCGTACCATGACTACAGGAAAATTCACACCCCTCCCTTGCAAAAATGCAACGAGACAGGCAGAAGATTTTTCTGAGCTAAAACTCGTGATGTTTTTTACCAGAATTTTAAAGTTGATTTTAATGGGAAAAAAAGAAAAATGTGCCACTAATCACAATCCCTGTGTAACAGATGGTAGAGGCGACCTGCCAGCACAAACTGATTGTAGTGAATGGGATGGAAGCGTGGGAAGAAGCAGCAAATCCAAAATAAAGAGAGGCTGGAAATGTAACGCTGCTTCAAGCAGGAAGTGCTTGGAAGTAAGCACAACCTGTTAATTAAAGCCAATGGAAGTGAACTGGACTATTAAGAGTCACGAGGTCACGAGAGTTGAAAACAAGTGAAAACAAGCACAGCAATCAACTGAATCAGTGGAGTGGAAGTAAGTTGCTAAAACAGAGTGTGGTGAAGAAGGAAATACAAAAATAAAAATAAAAATCGTCCCATTTTTTTATTGTCAATTGTGCTAATGCATCTTAACCTGTTGCTATGAACCTTGTCTCCTCCAGTCACCCGTGCACTCTGCAAGCTCAACCATCCACACAAGAGGTATAGTCCCAACTCCAACAGAACCCACTGGCTGGCAAACGAGCAGCTCCAGCTGAAACACAGCCACCATGATATCCACTGGTCTGCCAATTGTGCGTTGAGCGTTGAAAAGGGTTCATCGCTTTCAAACAGTGGACATGACATCATAAGCAAAGTAGGGTTCAAATCCCGTCCCAGACTAGGCTGTCGAGAGAAACATGTGAATTTAATTGTTTTTCGATCTCCAAAAGAGTAATTTTTAAAATAATTATTAACTGCACCTTCCAGTTGGTCCTCGGTGTATATGTTCTCCCATCCTTAAAAACGGAGAATCTGTTCACTTCTCAACAGCATTACCATAGTTCCCATCACAATGTGTTCATGAGCATTGTTATTTAACCATGACATTAACGTGAGCTACAGTAAAAATGACCTATGTACATAGGTTCTGCGTTTAAAACTGAATAAATAAACCAAATAACTCTTGATGAACAGTTAATATGAGATCAAATTTACTCAACCACAAGATTTGTGAGACGCAATGTTGAAGCTGGAGTAAGATGTTCATTAGTCTCGGTAATCTGTTTTAGGAGCACAAATTGGAAGTCTGATTTCTTTGTAAATTTCTATTTGTAAAAAAAGAGATTAGCCCAGAAAAGCTAAAACACCTCCAAATTAGCCACTGAAGGGATTGATTTTTGTTGTTGTAGCTTTATGTGTTGGTTGTTTTCCAGGGACATTTTCATGGTTTGAGCAGCTGTCACACAATGTGTCATAAAACTGACAAAGAGTTTGGGTACAGCCCAATGAGTCAGCTCGTCTTTCTATTTCCCTGTGCTGTTATAGTGGGAAATTGTAACTCATATAAGTCAATTCTGTAATGAAAACACTGGTATCATTTATGATGAAATATGCATAAATGTAGTCACAGGAAATCTAATTCCGAAACACCTAGCTTTATTTTACTAATGTAGTAATCTAGTTATGTAAAAGGGGGACAAATGTATTACCTAATACCCAGACCAGCTCTGTTGGTTATCAGTATCTTGGAACGTACTGGAAAAACTTTTTGCTGTTTACATTATCAAGTTCTGCCAGTTTTGCAACAGTTCTGTGGCAATTGTTCGACAGGTGTTAACGTTCCAGAAATCTGTGCGTTTATTTTATATGTGAGGCACTGTAGATGGAAATGAAATCGTTTGTTTGTGGGTCTGTTATTTTATTTGGGGGGGCTTTTGTTGTTGTTATTTAGTCTATATCTATTTTTTTTTCAGTGCAACACTCCAAAGCAATTTTGTCCAGAGCTATAAACCTAAACAAGACCGATTGATTCTAAATCTTATGCACACGATTTGACCCGTGCAGTTCTGGAATATTGATCATATCTCCAATAATGTCGGCTGTGAATAATCTGTTCACCGACAGCACTTCATTGCTCTTGCATGGCCTCTGTGTGGAGCACATCTGAGGATTATATCAAACCCCTTTGATTGGGTAGATGTGAGGGGATCTGCAGAGGCACAAAGAATATGTGAGCTGCCTGCAGATGACAGGACCAGGGACACTTTTTGCCATGTTTTCATTTGGTCCGCAAGCTGCGGGAGCTCCGACCTCCATCACCACCATTGAGCGGGGTCTTTTGTGTATTCTTAGGGCAATTATATATACCTTACAGTTTATAAATAATAATGTCAGATTAAGTGGACAGAGGATTTCACTCATAGTTAACCTTTTTGTTGTAGAGAACGTAAAATGTGTGCTATTTGTAGTCTGTTTCGGTTGAACTCACTTATCTCCAGGGTCAGGCTTAAGATATAACAGTTTGGACATCTAAGATCAAGTCCGTTACAGCTAAAAGATGGGAAATCGCAGCTTGTAAAGGCCAGATTATACTCTGTCGCCAGAACGTCACTGGAGAGCAGAGCGGCTGACAATCATTGCTCCCGCATGACCTCTGCTGACGATGGGAGTGTATGTGGATAAGCTTGTCCTGGAGCGTCGCGGTTCAGTTGCGGTCGATGACTTAACCGGTGAGTTAATTGACAAGCCAACCATAAGTGATCATAGTCTGACTTGCTGTTGTGTTTTTGGTCAGGCGACATGGTATAAACTGGCCTTAATTTGTTTTTGCGATCTTGAGCCCGAAAAAAATGTAATTGTTAACTAACGGAAAGATCCACATTTCCCATTATAATTTTAATATATTTCATATTTCACTGTGTTTTAGTGTTAGGGTACAAGTGTGTTCAGAGCTTAAGGGCCTCGTGTATCTTCAACATAGAGTCACTTACACAAGATGAATCGCACTTTGGATAACATCGCCTTATAATCACTGTCTTTCCAGAGCCGTTCCATCATTAATTTTCTCAATTGCTTGAGGAATCGAAAGCGGGACGTTAATGAGTATTGATGAACTGAAAATGATTTTTCCTACATGTGTCATCCTTTCGTTAGACACAGCCTAAACGAGACCGACAGAAAAAAAATAAAGCAACATGCATTTTGAATGCTGAAGAGAATTAGAACTTCAAATTTATCGTCTGCTCTCCTACCTTGTTTTCATCTAGTTTTCAATAGTTTTCATCTATTTAAAGGCATCTTAAGAAAAACTATAAGTATTCTGTATTATTGCTAAACATATTTCCTCGTAATCATACATCAATGAACTATACAGTGTATGTTTAACTGAGGTGCCTACCTCACATACCACACGTCTATGTGTCTTACATGTGTGCGTCTGTGAGCGTGTTAAATGTATTGCTCTATGTGCAGCAGGACACAGAAGCTTACTGGGAAATGAAGTCCTGTGTGAGTGTGAGTGACCAGGAAAAGCAAATTCCCCAAAGAACCCACGTTGCTACCACGATACAGCGTAAAAAGGCCAGCCATTGTTTGTACCCATAAGATTCTACAAAACACTCAATCACACAGGAAAAAAACCCTCTTCCGGCCTATAAATGCACTTCCTAAATGTGAGAGAATTTTGTTTCTATGTTTTTTTATTAAAGCACCACTGGTTACTGGTTCCCACATGATTAGGCCTGTGTGAATTTCATTTTTATGAGCGGTTCATTTTTTTTTTAGATTAAAGATGGCAACCAAATCAATTTAATTTATTCCATGCAGAGATATTGACCGTTTTAATGATGTATACCATCGAAGATGGTGATATTATTTTCCTTTTACTGAGGAAATGATGTTTTCAAATTCAAATTGCTTTTAACCTAACCAGATCTCAGCTGTCTCTCGGTAAGAGCAGCCTAAAGTTATATAAAGTCAGACTGTCCAGATTATGTGATTATGTTGTCTGTTAGTTCTCACACCATAACAGCAGCTTGTAAAGCAGCATAAAAAGCAGCTGACATGAAGACATGAATTTATTATTAGATGTACTAAATGAAACCCGTTAGCTTTATTAGATGTACTAAATGAAACCCGTTAGCTTTATTAGATGTACTAAATTAAACCTGTGTGTTTTATTAGATGTAATAAATGAAACCCGTTAGCTTTATTAGATTCTACCAAATGAAACCCGTGTGCATTATTTGATGTACCAAATGAAACCCGTGTCCATTATTAGATTCTACGAAATGAAACCCATCTGCATTAATTGATGTACCAAATTAAACCTGTAGCATCATTAGTTGTATCAATTGAAACCTGTAAGGATTTTAGATGTACGAAATTAAACCTGTAGCATTATTAGTTGTACCAAGGGAAATCCGCAAACAAAACATTTTTTTCCAAGTCTCATTGATCATGATAGTGACCTATATCGGAGAACTACACAAGACGTATGATGAAGTGTACCACTGGTAACCTTTCTAAACGATGGAGCCCTGTGTTTATATAGAATTTCGATTTCATCCCACGTTCAATTTCTTTCTTGTTCTTTGGGTTGTTCTTTTCCCCTTTCTATACTCTTGGCTGCACTTGACCAGGTAATCTATCTTGCTACCTTTTTAACAACCTCTCTTATACCACTGATTGGGAAGGAGCATGACGGATAGATGTGATCTGCGGGTGAAAAACAAACACCCAAAAAAAAACCCGGAGCGGTCTCTTAAGGAACTGGGATTGACAACTGGAGCCGTCTGTTTAAAAACTTGCTTCCCTGAAAATCTCTTCCTTTTTATGGCGCACCAGGTCTCAAGTTTTTCCCAGAACCTCTCTGGACAACCTGCAAGCTGACGATCAAAAGCCTTTCGGATCCGGGGGCCCACCAATGCAGCTTTCTGCCTTCCCCGAGTTTGATCAGCGGGTATGCCCAGTCAGGTGTCAGGTAAGTGTAAGTCAGTCAAGAATCACACCTGCAACCCGAGTTGTGTCTCCAATTTAAACTTTACCCATCAAGCCAGCGCTCCTATGCAGTGTGACTGAAAGTAAGTGTGCAAGATCAGGAAGTCAGGAAGCCAATGTGGGTACAGTGGCCAGTTCAAGAGCATCAAAACCGCAGCAGGGCATCGTAGTTGGCAAGACGGAAGTACAGAAGTACCGAAGCGCTCAACAGTTAGTAAAAACAGGAAATGGGTTAATCTTTGAGACACCCTTTTGTAGCAGGGAGACGGCAAGAGATCCAAAAACAAGAGATTACCTAAAATAATCAAAATCTTTTTAGTTTTGATTAAAGTTTGATTAAAGAGGCAATATTAACCTGCCCCCCCCCAGAGGTAATGAAAAGAGATTGAAGACTTTGCATGCTTTGATTAGTGAGTTTTAAGACAAGCTCGTCCTCATAATGAGGAATAAAACTTCAAACAAAAAAGGTGGCATGAGGAGCTAAGTCAAGGGCGAAGATGATCTAAACCCAATGATGGAATAGTTAATGATGGGCCTCGTCTCCCCTCTGTGACCACTGACCACTGGGGCTCAGAAGACTCAGCTCATGAGCACAGGTTTACAGCTCACATAATGCACACAAAAAGGCAGCTGTTCCTTTTCATGGGTTCCGCCATTGCTGGGGAGCTTGAATACATCACACAAGACAGAGCAGCAGGTGAACTGAGGGTAGAGTTGTTAATCAAGAGCCCTGCTTTAAAAAACGGATAGACAATGTTAAATAACTGAAATTAAAACAATTGGGTTATGGTTTATTTGGAGTCTGATGCCAAATTCCTCTTTAACTCTAATTAACTGGTTTGACTGCTTGCATTTTCTCCTTTTCTAAAAATGGCAATGACAGTAAAATAGCTAGACAGCTCTTGAGATACATCAACGGGACTAATTTATTGTAAAATGATTAATTTCTCTTTTCGGATTCCAGTACTTAATTGTCCCATTCAATAAAAACTTTGCACAACAATACAAACAATGATTTATTACAGGAATGCTTCAACCATAATAACATTAAACATTTTATTTAAAAATGATGGTCATGAGTGACAGTTACAGTATGTGTCCATAATATATACATGAGGTTGAGGCTGCAATGCATTTTAAGTGTAATATTTTCTATGCTTTAGCTAGTTCCATACTTAAATGTTTTGGGTTGATGCTCTTTTTTTGTTGTGATTAATATAATTAAATTTTAGTCAATCAGATGTTCAACTTGCTGCCAGTTCAGCAGCATGGACAGTGGCATTAGGAGGCACACACCTCCAGGCAGCACCTCACCCAGCATCCACTCCTGATTGCCTGCACCAAGATGCATCCACTGATTGCATCAGCTAGCTTCTGCCAATCAGGGGATATAAAGCTGCGCTGCCAACCAGGCAAGCAGCCCCCCTGTGCTAATGATTTGTTATGCAATTGTGAGCAAAAGGCCCAGACGAAACTTTGGGGAAGCCAAGTGCTCCTCGGTTTTCCTGATTACAGCATTCCTAATTTGGGGACCTGGGACCTCGCTCCCAATCTCCACAAACCCTGAGGTGGAAACAATTCTCCTTTTTTGGGGGGATTACATTTTTTCAATCTTCCGAGCACCTGAAGGAAATGTCCAACATTTAATAACGCAGCAGCCTAGTATGCCCCTCTGAACACTCCAGCACAGCACCGCACGGATTTTCGTATAGGTCAATCATCCGCCTTTTGTTGCTTGTGGTCGTACAATAAGTAGTTATATCTCACGTGTGATGTCAGCACCTCTGGTGGTATAACTGCAGTCAGGAAACTACGAGAACAAGCTCAGCAGGTATAGGGTTATGCAAACTGTGGAATCCGTGCTAGACAGGCCAATAGCGAACAGTAGCACGGCACTCTGCAGTTCATTAAATTAGCTATTTGAAATTATTCTACTTCTCTGCAGCACACAGCTCTTCTCCCAGTCAGTCTGGGCAATGAAGGAGGAGACGCTGACAGCTGGCGAATCCGCCACTGTGGCCCACCGTCACAGCCCGCCAGCACTGCACTTCACATTGAAGCGTATGTTACGCCATGTCATCTCTGCGCGTGTCGATTGCACGTCCCCCATCCCGCCGCTCCCTTGCAGTCTAATTATCTGTGCACGAACGCACAGGAACGACTGGCGAACTGGTGAGAAGCTGTGTACCACTCACACCCCCACCCATCACAGATCATTATCGCTAAGCGTAACTTTGCTCACGTTTGTGACGGCTCTCATCCACCGCCAGTGTGCCAGAAGAGGAGCGCCACACATTTCTGCTGCTTACGTGCATGAATCCAGACAACTTCAGACAAAAACCAAGTTCACGCATTATGCAATATCTGTTGGCAAACAGACAGAAAAAATAGCTTGCATCTGGACTCTATTTATAATGGGTAATTAAGTTATCTGTGCTATTTATAACTGGTAGCAAAGTGATGTGTGCCATTTATAATGGGTAACTAAGTTATGTGTGCTAGGTATGTGTACTAAGTTATGTGTACTGATAATTGATGTAAACCAATACAGTGGTTCAACAAAGGTAGTCAGGGAATTGTTTTAATTTTAAATCATTTTAATTAACACGGACATTCTGTTAAGTGCTTCAATGCCGTAGGCCACCATTGTAAAATGTCATGTAATTAATAAAACTTAAATTGATGAATTGGTTGGTGGTTGGTTGATTGTGTCTCGGGCAGTTAGAAGTTTACGGTTTACTTGCTTAGTGTGGTCAGTGAACAATATGTCAATTTCTTGGTTCACTGTGCATATGGTTCACTATGTTTAAAAATTCTAATAAAATACTTTAAAATGACTCATGAAGAAATATCACTTGGAAAATCTAACTGTTATAGCAGCAAACGGAACAAGTAACTGACATCAGTTACAGATTCTGTGAATCTGGAAGTAATTTTTGAATTCTCCCAAATTCAAATAAAAATACATCAAACTAAATAAAAAGACATATTAAGAGTATACTTACCCAGCACAGAGCACAACAAATCCACCAACTTGTCTTATCTATTTTGAAAATGATCTGCTCAGCACCCAATTCCAAAAGACCCATAGAGATATGTTTGCTGGGTAATGAGTGGCACATCCAGTAACCACTTAGACAACTCAAACCAGCCTTCCTGTTTCCAGATCTGTCCCTGGCGAACCTAAAATATGTTGTAAACTAATTTTTAAAAATGAATCATTGTCAGTGACGCATATAATGGTGGCAATAATTGAAGAATAACAGAGGCTTCAATTTTATTAAAAATCCGCAACAAAGAAGACTGACACCATTCAAAATATATGCTTTGGATGAGTTAAATAATACATTTTTTAAATATAAAAACACAAATTAAATAGAATTATATTATATTTTATTTATTAACTTGCACTTTATGACAAATAATATTGTTTTGAGAATGCAGACATTGATCCACAGTCCACACATGGACAAAAAAACTAAACGTGAAGAGCTTGTCTAGCTAATGACAGAACTTAAAAGAGGATCAGATTAACACCGGGAATTATTCTTTCCCAATCTGTAGGCTCCCCTAATTGGATTCTACCTAAACAAATCTACCTTAAAAAAAAAAAACACAGTTCCTCACGGTATTTTTCAAGCTTTCAAGAAAACATAGAACTACAGTAACTTGTCTTCTTCGCTCTATTTCCTGTTCCTCTAATGTTTGGTTGGGCTGTAACTGTTCTTGCTTGGGAGCCAGTAGGCTGATTAACAAACCAGACTCCTCCCCCACCCATGTTCAAACATCTCCTGCGAAGAATGTGTTAGCTTTAGGACCAGAGAGACAATTCACTGTTCTGCTGGTGCAGCAACTCCAAGCTTGTTTTTATTTATAGGACATTTTTAGCTTTTTTTTAGTTTTACTGCATTCAGTATAGCAGCAACATGCCGTCTATTCCTTATGCTGTCATTCCAGGGGTTTACCATTGTTTCAATTTATATATGACACAATTATTAATGATTAATCTATCTTGTTGTAGCACCCATATTATCTGTATATCAGCAGGTGGATGGTTCTTGTTAAAGTGGTCCGAGCGTTTGCATTTGTATGGATTTGTGTATGTGACAGCTTGTGCCATTGGCCGCTGTGTGACTGGCAATGCTGTATCCGTGTGGCATTCCGTTACGTTCACCATGTGAATAATGCCCAGTAAGTCGCTCTGGATATGCATGTCTGCGGAACGAATGAATGTAAATGG
Source organism: Hiodon alosoides (assembly GCA_025775065.1). Classification (NCBI taxonomy): domain Eukaryota; kingdom Metazoa; phylum Chordata; class Actinopteri; order Hiodontiformes; family Hiodontidae; genus Hiodon; species Hiodon alosoides. The sequence goes on from JAOYSI010033993.1 coordinate 21,425, forward strand.
AGATGGATTGCATGAGCACACGCCCATGGAGGTGCATGTATTTACAACAATGCAAAGGGAGATTTATACATTCTGCTTTTAGCAGTGTGTTCCCCAGCCCCCTATATGTTAGAGTTTGTCAGGGTTAAACAGAGATATGTTTTGATTATGCTGTGCTGTGACTGTTCTTGTATGGCGGTGGTGGCCTTAGAGATGAAAGACTGTGATTCTTAAGATTCAGCAGGCGATCAAATAAGGGCATAACGGATTGTTAACACTCATGGGATATTTATACTTCCATGGCAGTGACTGTACTTGTTAATGTCTCGTTTTGCACATGTAATTGTGGTGATTAAGTCAAATAAGACTTATTTTTCACAATTCTCCCCGTAATGTTTGTTTGTATGCCAAAGGCAATTTTACTGCAGGAATGCAGAAAACGTATAACATGTAGTACTTCTCATTACTCAGTTATGCACACTGTGTGTGTGTGTGTGTGTGTGTGTGTGTGTGTGTGTGTGTGTGTCTGTGTGTGTGTGTGTGTGGATCTAAACCTTCCGTGTGTGTGTGTGTGTGATACTGTGATTACAATATCAATACTAACAAAATACGGCACAAAATAAATTGGACTTGGGTCTACACACATAAAACAGGCTTTTATCCTTGCGATACACTGTATATGCTGCATCATGTGCGTGGACATAACTGATTTCCATTTATACAGACACAGGGATGAGAGTTTAACTCCTTGCTCACTTTCTCTCAGGCAACGGAGGACAAACAACTTGCACGCATTATACGACAATGTTCCAACCATGAGAATGACTTCCGACCATGCGTCAAACAATATGAACGCCATTCCAGAAGATTCTTTGCTGTCAGTGGCTCTCTTCTCTTTTTCTGTTTTTAGGGATTTATGTAACCCTAACCCTAACTCTACATAAGTGGTGATACGGTAGTATTTATTGACTTGCTTGAATTTGGGGGGAAAAAAGGGTGGTCTTGTTTAAACTGAGCAAAGCATGATGGGAACTCTCATTCTTATAAGCAAAGTTCAAACATAATAAGAGCCAAGCGAACCTTAAACTTATGCAAACTGACCTTACTCAAACCAAAATAGAACGCCCTGGCAACTTCAGAGAGCAAAGCCAGACATGTGTTTGAAAGTGTATGTATCTAAACTATTTTAGAAATTAAAAGTTATTTATAAAATACATTTTGATAAGGGTTCTTACTTTTTCAATACAGTCTATGACTTCCTAGTAAATCATCCACTGTAATAAACCTGGTGACCTAAAGTTTAATTCACAAAACAAAAGGAATCAATCAAATGTTATTGTCACAATTATGAATTTAGCTAGAGCTTAGTTGTGCCCTCGAGCAAATTAAAGACATCTTTCATATATTCAGTTTGAATTGTTTGAATTTAGAAAGGAGAAATATCGTTAGACAAAGATTGCTTGCCTCGGGTATTCATCACAAAGGATTTTGGATCTGGATTGGATTTATTAAGTATAAGCTTAATTTAGGTTCATTTGGGAATCGCACACATTCCACTTTTCCGTAGGTGTGCCAGTGACCTCTAAAATGGGCTGGGCACAGACGGAGAAAAAGTAATTCAGCGAGCGTGGAAAGAAATGGACTTAGCCGTAATGAATTTCCAGGCCACGATCCGGTTGGTAGGTTCACTGAAAGAAAGAAGGGAAGAGAGAAATCCAAGACTTGTTTCAGTTGAGGGGAACCGAGAGCAGAGATAAGCCTTTGATCGGTATACCGTTGATCAGACATGAGACCGTTTATCAAAAGGACCTTTTCAGCCCTCTGTCCTCGGGTCATAAATTGCAGCTGGTCACATTTTCTTTGTTTTCTTCTCTATAGCTGACAATCATTTTGTCATTTAGTAATTGCTGAGTTTCAGATGTCTCACGCATGCATGTTACCAGGTATGTGACGAGTCACCTGTTGCCCCCTTTAGCAAGGTGCTTAATTAAAGAGCCAGCTACATAAATTGGTACATGTAATAACTAAGCAGTTTGGGATATCAGCCAAGAATCTGCTAAGCAACTTCATAATCATAATAATTATTATTATTAAAAAAAATTTTTTTATTGAAAACTCCTCACACCCTTATCCAAGTTGCCCTGGTAAAGAACATCAACTGAATGACCGAATAAATAATAAATCTTGCTCAGAACTGATCAGAAACCAATTAGACCATGAATGTGGCATGAAACGTAGGAAAATGTACAAAAAAAAAAAATCCAACCACAAAAACTCTCTCTTTCCTTCATCTTTCACACACACACACTCACACACACACACAAACGCACACAGACGATCTTGGATGTGATGGAATGAGTTCAAAATTAATCCCAATACGAGCAGGTGTGCAGCCTAATGGGCCATAAATCCTCTCCCCAAGACATGAGGTTCTGTTCAGCTGACAGTGCCAGGTCTAGGAGGCCACAGGTGAGCACATTCAATGACGGAGAGGCCTTCCGGTACATCCTCAGTATACTCAGGTATGTGCCAACCTGAGAAATCAAAGGTCAAAGGGTTGACGTGCTAACTATTTACCACGTGAAAAGGGACCCATCTGACTAATAGCACTAAGTGAAATATCCTGTCATGTGAGTTACGTCACGTGGGTTGCCACACAGTGCGGTAACACACATGTCGTTTGCCGATTGCCGTTTGCATCAGCCTCGTTGAATTATCAAAAATTGACATCGAAAGATTAAAGGCAAAAATCTTCTGGGCAGCTATTTAGTCATTTTCAGAGCTACATTCAAAGAACAAAAAAATTCCATTTCCTATTTAATCTGTTTCATTGGTTTCAGAGAGCATATTTTTACTAGCATTAACTAGCATTACTGCATTTACTGCTATTAATGGACTGAGTACATTCTGGCTCATACCAAATTTAAATTTCCAAAATTGAACGCACCCCGTGGAGTTTAGCTGGCCTGACCAGTGGCTCTGACTAACAGCGCCCTAACATAATTTCAGAGGCAGCCTCCAGACATTCATTATAGATTATAGCTAAGCAGAAGGATAGATCTTCTATGTGCTGCTGGGTGGCCGCTTCAATGAACCAAGAACAGTCAATACAGACGTTGAGTAAAAATCTGCAAATCTGCTGTAAAATTAAAAATAAAAAAAATTGAAGGGAAGTGGTGGTGGTTCCATGTCAGATAATGTAGCTCTGTGTTAGAATATAGACAGTCCATTTGTCCCAGTTTAAAACGTGTTTGCCTGGTCCCCCACGAGCCAATATGAAAGGCAATGAAAGTATGTTCCAGTAGAGTGTTCTGGGATCAGCTCCCAAAGCAGCTTAGTTCATGGCTCCAGAAGACAACACGGTCTAGACTAGTTGGTTCGTCTGGAATTTTTTAAATGACAACTTTGTTGATTAGCAGAGAGTGGCATGCAGCTGGCGGTGACCTCAAGCTGAGATGGACAGCAAAACTGAAAGGGAGGGCCATCCCCTCTGACAGGACCTCTTTGCGCACCTGAGCGTGGTTCCAGTAATGATAATCACACTCACGTGCTAACAATCCCAGGTCCTTTATAGGAACCAGCAACGCTGTCTCATGAGAAAGACGAGAACTGGAAGTGGTTTAATAGTGAAGTAAAAGATGTGGTTTATTCTTTGACCTGGTTGAGGTTGAGGTTGAGGTTGAGGTTGAGGTTGAGGTTGAGGTTGAGGTTACGTGCAACACAGATGCTTTTAATCAAAGCAAATTACACAGCTACAATCATCCGATTATACAGCTGGTATAATTTACGGAAGCAATTCAGGTAAGTACCGTGCCCAAGGACACAACAGCTGGGATGGAATTTGAACTGGCAACCATTCTATTATAAGGCGGTCACCTTAACCACCAACAGAAAAATAACCTTTAAAAAAGGGTTTATTTTAAAACTTAGTTTCCTGACAAGCTAGTAGAAAGAGTACAAATTATGCAATGCATACCAGGAAACATTTATACATTTACCAGCCTTTGGCATATAATCCCAGAATGAAGAGGAAAAACAAACAAGAAGTGCTCCATCCAAGGACAAATTGACAATGATTGATGTACTCGAGGTAAAGGTATGTGACACATTGTATTCAGAAATCAAGTGATTCTAAGTTCCCCTGAGATGACCTAGAACTCAATGGAGTTATATAATTCTATGTAATATATAATTTGATCATGTAATTATTGTTCCCTTGAGAACCAGGCTGTCCAATCCATAACTTGCCCTGGTCTAGAATAGCAGAGATGTTTTACACACAGCGAGTGTGAGAGCTTTGCTTCCAGAAAACATGAATACAAGAACCGTTTATTCAAAATGTTCTCTGAAGTTTGAATGTTTGAGAAATTGTATCATAATCTAAATTCAATGCTGGGATTAAATATGTTGAGAATCTTAAAAGTCTTCTGATGGAATCCTTTCGAAAACGGCCATGCGTCTTTCAAAGTTAAAGGAATTCTTAAATTCTCAAAATAGTTTGCACAAATCTGAATACATTAACATTATTGCTATCTTGGTAATAGAAGTATCGTACAACATTTTTGATGTATTTACGGTTTCAAATTTCAAGATATGCATCCAACTCCGCAGGCAAGAATAAATGACACAAACTTATTTTCTGGCAAGCATACAGATGTTTTATTCAACAGGCAGGACATGGTTAACTTCATCAAGCTGATTAACATCTGTCCTCAACAGGAGGTCTGCTAGGAAAGTCACTGGCCAGTTGCATGCAGTTTTGATACCTGCGGGAAGTCATACAAGCTGCATGTCTGCAACCCATGCTTTCATGTCTATTCATGGGCTGCTTGGCCCCTGTTGCCACATGCTATCCCAGCTAGTCAAAGCTGTACTATGGCTCAAAAGCACTGCTCTTTTAAACAATGCGTAACATTTTCGAGTTCTCAGTTGTAAAACTCGGGTTTCTGGTGGACAAAGTGAAAAAGGCGGCAGTTTGCAGTGTGTAGTTGGCTCCTCAGGATGACTGTATGCGAAAGTGGATGAAAGCTTAATGATAGCAAATACTACAAAAACAAGAGTGTGCCAAATATCCTCCCCGGGAGACTTTGCTGCACAGATGGAGGGAAGTGGGGCAATCTCACAACGTTCCAGGCGACTGTCTGCTTTCCACACCGTCAGCATATTAACCAGCAGCTGACAGAGTTGCACAAAGCATTTGGATTTTTACTTGCACACAGGTGATTATGTGAAACTAATACCCAGAATGTATGTATTCTGAGTCGTCCTCGTTAGCCAAAACTGCCCAATCTTGATTTTTGCCAACATTCATAGCAGTGCTGCAAACGCCACTTTTATTTTTAAGTAATTAAAGTTATTTTTCCCATCACATCAACTAGCCAGTGTCTACACCGAAGCTCTGTCATTTTGTGTTATTTCTAACATAGTAAAACAAGAGCATGCCAAAGGCAGCCATCTGTATATATTATGTATATGCTATATATGTATATGTATAAATGCATATGTGTATGCCATATATGTTATAATTAAATTTTAGACTCCGTTTGCAAGCAACGTCAGGGTCATTCGTGGTAAGTCTGACTGGTTAATACGGAACCTGGGTCATGGGTTTTTGTAGTCATATACGCACACAATCAAGAACTGTTGGCTTGTTGGTTGCGAGAAAACTTTACGTAAAGTGGTGCAAGTAAAATAACTTAACAGTAAATATTCTCTACTGAAAAAAAATTTGACACAGTTTTTTAATACATTTCATGGTTGTCTCCTAAGGTGTTTCATTCAGGACACATTCTTTGCAAATTAAGACAATTTCGTCTATAACGTAATTACATAAAAAGCTAATGTTAAACCACCTACTAAGTGCAATTGTTTAAACCGGCGTGCAATACCGGTCCGTTTTGTAGAGGTGACCTCCCCTCACTTCGAAACGCCACTGACTTTCCTTTCGTTTCTGCAGTTTTCTTAAAGACACTGCGCTTTATTTTAGAAATATGTGAACTTCAAAACCGAGTTTAAGGTGGAGTCAGGTCGCGTTTTTAATAGGCTGGCCGTATTCCAGCCACCATGGTTCGCTATTGAGCGTAAAGGCCACTGCCTACTTACTTAAGCCAAAGCGTCTGTAGTTTTTTTGCTTCGTGTTGCTCTGTGTGTCTTTCGGCATTCGATTGCTTTTGACTCCGAAAGATGGCTGATTCTACGGAGAATGTCACAGTTCCTGATTTAAAAACTCTTCTCCAAATGGACCCGTTTCTTAAACCGTACCAAAACGACTTTCAGAGGAGGTAATTTACTTTTTAATGTTTAGAGTGCGCGACTTGTTTCATTAACCGTATTGAATTGAATTGGCTTCAATTAAAGCGTGAAATAACAAACGACTTGTGGACAAATATGTCCCCATAAGGTCAAAAAACTATACGTTTTACATTGTAATAGCTTGAAAGTTATTATTTAAGATGGGGACAATCTATTACTTGTCTGCCACACCGTTGTAAAACGTATGACAGAATAGAATAATGCATTTAGCAAGTGGTTAGAAAGCTTGCCAATTAAGCATGTCTTTACGGGGAATTACTGCGATCCAGTTGACGGACTTGACATATGAAAGTAAGAGTATTGGCAGCTCATTATTTTTGACAGTTTAACCTTTCCAGGTTTATAAATTAACGATATTACCCAGTTGTTAGAATTGACTATTTTCTAGTTATCTGAAGTGCCGGGCGGACAAAATCTCAGTTTGACTATAATATATGAATTAACTGGTAATGAAAATCTAGCGTTTTAACCAACTAACTAGAAATCAACCCCGCATTGCAAAATATTGTTGGTTTATGGAGTCTGCTAGTAATGGATGCAAGAATGTTGTCTATTGGCTGATTCCGAAATCGCTTTGGGATTAAGTGGGCATGCTTGTTATAGCAAGGTAACGCCCACTCACCGTTGTTTATTATACTTTTTTTTTTAAATAAACTTCGGCCGCTGGATCGGTTCATCGAAGGCTAGGGATCATTATGCTTTTAGACTGCTCAAATGACAGCATTTTTCAGTGTGTAACATTAGCCAGTTGTCTTTGGCGGGTTCCAAAGCAGGAAGTCAGCTAGCCATAAATCTAACGTTCTTAAATAACGCATTCCAGGTACTTCAGTGTTCATTGCCTTAAACAATTATGGGGCTACAAATTAGAAATGATGGAATTACCAATCTTACACTTGCTGATCGTAGAAACCATGGGGTTACGACCTGAAGGTTGCAGGTTCAAATCAAACTACTGGAGCAGTACTTGCAATTTAGTTTTCATAGCTGAAAACCCAAAACGATTCCCACAGTTTACAATTGCTACATCTTTACCACTTTTGCAGCTGGATATTTTACTGAAGCAATTCAGATTTCTCAAGAATACAACAGCTGGGGTGGGACTTTTTACAACCTTTTGACTATTAGCCTGCTTCAGCTGTCTAAATGTATAAACCTCTGCATAAGAGTGTCATACATGTGTCAACTAAATAATATTATTTGGGGTTGGAGGTAAAATAAAAAATAAGTTTGTGAACTTCGATTTAAAACATTAAATTCAGCAGACAGTAAGTATACAACACTGAGCCATGAAGGGAGTTTTAAGTCTGCCTGCAAACTCAAAGATGTTATCAAATGTGGCCTTGAACAGGCAGGGTCTGGAGATTCCGTTGCTAATGGTCCACTAGGACGTCTGGTTAGAATGACCTTCATGTCTGGAAGAGATGCCCCTCATTTAAACAATGAAGAACATAGAAACCAAATCGGGATCCTAACCAAGACACATTTTATCTTATCAGTCAAAAGCATGCCACATCATTAGCAGATGAGCCATTTGTGAAATAAACACATCCGATAAAGGTTTCTGTGGAGCAGTGCAGCACAGGGAAGGGTTCTCAATCAGACTGGGAATTGGAGCAAGGCTAATGGATTAAAAGCAGTCGAATTTAACACTTTGGAAGTTGGATCTCAGTGCTAGGTGTTCATAAGATGTGGGCATTGCACATGGATTACGATTATAGACATGCAACAAATGCTTGTTCACAACCCCAGATCCCATGGCTTGCTCCCTCAAGATAACTATGGCAGTGAGGAATAGCTCAATATAGTAACAGGTTTCCAATTTGAGGACATTCCAATTATAAATGTATGGAGGGAGATCACTGTCAAAAATATTTTTTTTAATTCGTAAAAATAAGTTCTACTTAAGTGAAGGTACAAATTAAAAAGTAGAAATAATTTTTATGCATATTAATATTCGTGAAAGTGATCTCCATCCATATAAATTGAGCATTCCATAGTTTTTGCCAGTAAAGAAGTCCGAGCGAAGGCTTTGTCATTAATGCAATGTTAAACAATGCCTGTCCGTTTACCGTTCACCCGGGGCCATTGTTAATTGAGGGTGCGTTAAGAGACGTCGTATTATATAAGAGATCCAGCAGGCAAATGGCAATGGTATTTTGACTTAAATACATATTGTGCTATTTGAATGCAGAGTACTCAAAATACGCAAATAATGTGCATACATGATTAACAATCCTCTCGTTCAATGTGTGTGTGGTGTGCCAGAAGTTATACATGCTCAATGGTAGCGTCGCCGAAACAGGAGAACAGAAATGTAAGTTAGTAGGCGTCACAGAGACAATAATAGCCGTAGAGCAGTGGTCTCCAACATGTAGCCCGCATGTAGCTTGTGAGTCGTCCGCCAAGAACGTTCTATAAATAGGCTCAATTTTAATTATTGATTTGAGT
>JAOYSI010034004.1:10254-30161 GCA_025775065.1 Hiodon alosoides
ACCAAATCACACTGCAAATTAACATTTGTAATGGCCCTGGCACAAACCCCATTTCGATGGTCTGGCTTGGCTGCCAGTTCCCTTTCCCAATCAAGAACCGTTTCCCAATTTTAGACTCCAGAATGATAAATCTAAAAGGTATTTTAAAAATTCCGCATTCCTCTGGCGGGCTAAACGAAAAGCCGCAATGTGAAAAACTTTCCACTCTATCCGCGTTTTGAACAAAACCATCTGAAATTGGGTTTGAAAATGTGGCAAGAACTTCAACTCCCAAAAATCTCGGTTTATACTCACTTCCTGATTTCTGTCACATTCACAGGAAGATGTGGATTGCAGCAGTGGGCTGAGTTTTTTCTTGTTGGTACGTGAATTTTTAATTGAATACAGTATTACAATGATCAGTACAGTAGATTAAAAAAACCGAATATGGTGTAATATAATTGTATACTTTCAAATTAGACGTCGCTTGAATTTGTAGTAGAAGGCAAGGAAATTAGTTGCCAACAGCGAGTTCAGAATTATTAGAATAGATCATAAATAATTTGATAGCCTGCTAGCTATGATTCATGTACCATACCCACATTCTGATCATTTCTATATCAATAATTCTCATAAACTACTTGGTTAAAGATTACAATCCATTACCTATGTTAATTGTAACTGTTTATCTAGCGTTACGATCACTACGTGAACAGTCAAAGACTAACGGTGACTAACTTTGTGGCTCTTCTGCAGTGCACGCGTTGGATCATTGTACAACATTGTACTTGGTTGGTTAAACAATATATATATATATATCTAAATAAAGTAACCACTTGCTAGAATAAAAATGCTAAATTTGGTTTGAACAGCTAACGTCACTCGTTAGTTGCGGAAGTCTGTAGAAATCAAAATAATGTTTCATTGATTTGCCGCGACTCGATTATTGTAGTCATTTTTTGCAGTTTATTGTACGATATGAATTATGTATTGTGTGTCTATAGATACTTGAGATCCCATACACAACGTTATTTATTGGAAGATACTTCTCTCTGTGTTGTAAATTACGAATGATATCATCATGGAATCCAGAATAAAATTGTACGATGAACGAACAAGACAAAATCGACTATTTCATTGGTCAGTAGGCAAATTTATCAGAATAGTAACCAATCGCCTCAGCTGTCTCTTTCTATACGTCATTTAGCGGTGTGTGAACATATTAGGCAGCTTGCTCCATTCTCGCTCTGCTTCGCGGAATTGTTTTTCCTTTACCAATAGTTTTCAGTCGAAGATATGTTAAAGGAATGTGACTCTTGTCAGAACGAGGTCACGTCTACAGATTTCACATTTACGGTTACATGCAGTTAGGTAGAAAACTTGTCATTTGTCGTTGTAGTCGGTAAGTACTTGAATAATTTGTATTGTGGTTATACGAAAAAGATTTATTTGTTTTTATTATTTTTATTTTATTGGTTCATGTTTCTAAGCGGATCACCGATTTTCTTGCAATTACTCAGAAATATTTCGATGGATGAAGGTGAAAGTTAGTTCGAATTTCTCGGATTGTTCTAACGGTTGTAAAAACTAAATCCGCTAAAATTAAATTAGCCATATATATTTTTAATTGTATAAAATATACGTGTCATAGTTGGATGATTTATGGCGTGTTGAATTATCTATCACTTTAACATTTGATCGCGATTGTCGTCAATTAATGCAGTAGGCTTATTTAAGAATTCATATTCATAACCCATCAAGCTTTTTATTATATTAATTAATATTATATTAATTATCTTCTGCATAATTATGAATGCAGAAATTGGAATTGTACAATTAAATGTTAAATACGACTCGTTAAAAGTTTTCACTGCATATATTTTGCATTACTTGTCGTAATATTAGGCGCAGCAAAGAGTTTTACATTTTTTTCCTGAGTATTAAGACATAACGACAACATTTTCCCTAATATCCTTAGGCCGTTCTAGGGTTTAGAGCTGTGGTTGTTATCGGAAATGTAAGGGTTTGTTTGTTTGTTTGTTTGTTTATTTATTTATTTATTTATTTAAGCTTTGTTGCGGTCTGGTGATCTCATTTTGAAAGAAGCCCGCTGCTAGGTAGAAACCTTGCCTTCTGGTTTGACACTATAAGTTACTTGGGAGCATTTACAGTGTGCCGAAACCATTATTTTATCCATCTGTTTTACTTGGTACCTGCGCTGCCCTCTGGATGTGAGTTTAAGGCTATTTACTTAACAGTTTTGGGTCTCTCCTATATTGCAGCTGCTGGGTTGAGGGAAGCTTTGCTAGACTATGAGCTCCAGTAAGACTCAACGCTACAATCAATTTTCTGGAGGAGCAGCCGCCACAAGTGTCCCCTCGGCAGACGCCAACAGTGGGGTGAGAGTGGCATGGGGCTTAAAATGGTGGTAGCCTTTTGGGTCTAATTTATGGGAAGAGATGGTGCAGACCTGAGAGGACGAGAGGCCCCTGTTTAATCTTAATTGTCACTGAACTTAAAATTTTATGAACGGTAAAGTAAATCGGTGATAGATTTTTCAAAAATGTATGTGCACCAGCATCACAAACTGACCATCTAAAAAAGTAATTTTCCACGTTAAAACAGGCTAGGATGGAGACCACCTTTGGGCCTGCATATTCAACAGTTACCACCATAACTAAAGGTTAGTGACTCTGAATTCATGTCTAGCTACCACCGCAGGAACTAAATGAAGACACGGCTACAGATGTAAACGGTGGAGAAAATGACTGGGACTACAAGTCAAGAAAACGGTTTCAACAAGATCTTTTGCTATAGCAACTGTGCTAAGCATGTGAAGCTTCGCATATGCACTATTTTAGAATTGCCCTGCGGCTGCTACAGAGGATGATTCACCACCTGAATCAAATCCACAACAATAATATGCGATCATCACTAAATTTAATTTGTTCAATTAGTGTAGTAATTTTACCACAGAACTTAACAGAACGATTGGCTACATGCAATGACGACTTCTCGTTTTAAAATGATCTTTTCATATTCTGTATGGTATCTTTTTAGATCTTGGAGGCATAGTTGCCTACCAGTTACGAGAACACAGGGTTAAGTTTTGAGACCCAATAAACCTTATTTCAGTATGTTGTCGAGTATATTCAGGTTTATCCATGCATCAATAACCTTTGTGTGCCAGTGTAACCTCCAAGAATCAGTACACTGTTAGGAACGTCTGCACTCTCATGGCACGCAGTAATGACCCTGCAGAAAATTGATCTTCTGGAAGCTCTCCTCTCCAGGATTGCGTCCCAGTGTCTCTCCAAGTATAACTGTGCTTGAATATGAATGTTCTGGTCCTGAACCGAAATGTAATTGCAGTTTATTCAGGAATGTATAAGGCTAATATGTTTTTGGCACTCCATCAACGGCAGAGGCATCCAGCACTTACAAACAGCACCGTCGGACGCCCTCCTCCTCCTCCAGCATTGTGACGTACTCTCCACGTGACGAGGATGACAGCATGGTAAATACCCTGACTTGGCCCCGCCTGTTAGCTCATGTCTGAGGGTGTATAAAACAAATCACTCTCTGCCAGTAGTCGGGCATGTCATTCCAGACCCTCTCAAAGTTTTGATATGAATACGTAGCATGTGTGTGACCCGATGGTTGGCTTTAGGTAATACAATTGTCATCTTAGACTCTACTACTCTGTGTGATATTTTAAAAATTGACTTTCAAAGACACCTGCATGCATTGTTTTGTTTTTTACGTCTCACTTTTGCACACATTCATTTGCTTTGTCTGCCTTTGTTCGGCTGGTCCCGTCTGTCATCTGTTTCTGTTGTTCGCTGTCTGTTCTGCTGATTAATCAGAATCCGGTTTCTGGACTTTCTTAATTGCCTCTGAGACCTGGCAGGGTTTTTAAGTGCAGTATGCAGGCATGTTTATTCTAGACATCTGACTCTGTGGTTCTACTGTTCATAGATTTTTTTCTTTCTCTTTTAGTCCCGTTTACTTACACGCACGCACGCACGCGCGCACGAACACACACACACACACACACACACACACACAGAGCACAGGAAATCATGCGGCAACATTCGCTTCTAATTGAATAGCAGGAAGCCCCCCCCCCTCCCCGGTTTGCGCAGTGAAGTTGGCTCTGAAAACGGGCAGTGCTCGAACAACGATTGGCTCTCAGCATAGATGAGAACGAGAGCTTGGCTGTCCGACAGAGATCGAGGAATCCTTTGCGGAGTATAATTAATAAGTTTAATCTTGGGGGATTTGTGCAAAGGAGGCGTTCAGAGGATGGAGATCGAACCCCGTAAGTGTGACACCGTCCCTGGTTGTTCCCCTGCCACACGGTCTCCATGGCGAGCTCCGTGGCGGGGGTCAGCCGACTGCGGGTCTCTTTTCATTTCGCCAGCAGGAGAAAAGGACAACAGGCGCTGTTGTTGTTGTTGAAATTCATTCTCTGGTCTGAAGCTGATAGTGGAAATTGGAGGAATCTTGGTCACATTTTCAGTACAGCGGTCGTTCAGATTAGGAATATATTAGGATTGAGTTGGGAATATTTTGGCATTGTGTGTTCAGGTTCCCAACCCAGGAGGTTTGCTTTTGTTGTTGTCGTGCTGTAAATTCTGTATGATTCTGCCTTTCACCGTGCAATGGAATATAACGTTTGTTGATTATGGCCTACTAATAACAAACCAAAGAGAATGGCCTTCATAGAATGAGTGATTTAATACAATCAGATAGCACACTTATACTTTTGTTTTGTTTTTTCTTTTGACTAATGCGGAATGCGGTCTGATAAAATTAATTGTGTGTCTTATGACTTTTGAAACAATCCAAGAGAAGTACAAATGTGATTGACAAAGCTTGTTAAGAAACAAACAGGATGGAACTGCACAGCATAAATTTGCATACATTCCGGTAATGGATGAGCAGTTTGGATATTTTTCTGCCAATTAGTTTGGCATTTTTCTGGCAAAAAATAGAAGAATCGCAACGAATCTAGGATAAGCTTTAATAAATCTTGATCAATAAAACAAACCCATTTTGTTTTGGAGAAATGAAATTCGGCAGTTGTTTGCCTTTTAAAGGTACAGCGTGCTATGCCATGTTTCATTAACATTTTTAAGAACGAATGTTTCCTTAAGTAAGATGCCAGTAGATGCAATGGTTTTCATCTCTCTCCCAGCCTCCCATTAGCACGCCGCGGCGCTCCGACTCGGCCATCTCTGTGCGCTCTCTGCTCTCCGAGTCCACCATGTCGCTACGCTCCACCTTCTCCCTGCACGAAGAGGAGGAGGACGCGGTGAGGGGTTCTGCTGTACTCACTTTTCGAGCAACATATCCATGTTTCCAATGTGACATAATTACCATTGGTTAATATATTTGTTATGAAAAAGGAAAAGGAACCTCAAACTGTTGCTCCTGTTGATGTGGGGGGGGAAAAAAAACAAAATAAAAAAAAAAACCCAATTAATATTTACTGAGAGACGCACAGTATATAAGCACACTCTCTCAGTAAATATGAATTGGGTTTCTTAATTTTTTTCCCCCCCATGAACTTGTGTGAAGCAACACTTTGAGGTTAGTTGCCTAACTGCAAAAACTGATATTGAGTAAAACTTTAATCTTTCCCTGCGGTTTCTGGAATGGGTTTATTACGAATGCTAAAATGTAGCATTTCTCCTCCCTTTCCCGATCCAAGACTGCGTGATGCTAGTCTTGGTCCTAGTGTGCTGGGTTGAGGGAGTGGGCCTGTACAGTGTGATGGTGTTGACTTCCTGCCGTCTCTTGTCTCTCTAAGGAGCCCCAGGTGTTCGCAGAGCAGCCCTCAGTCAAGCTGTGCTGCCAGCTGTGCTGTGGCGTTTTCAAGGACCCCGTCATTACCACCTGTGGGGTAAGCCTGCGCCGGATCTCGGGTGCGCTTTTGTTCATGCCTAAAGCGTGCGCTTTCTCAACGCTGGAGGATTAAGTCTATCTCCTTCTGTCTCTCCCAGCATACCTTCTGCAGAAGATGTGCCCTGACCTCAGGTAAGCCTCTGCCGCTGCAGATCTCCTGTATTACCTGCGCCGCCATAGCCTACCTCAGCTTACGCTGTCTTTGAATGAGAGGGATGGGTGCCGTGGCTTATGGCAAAACGGGCTCTCCTGCTTTCCCCATGCCTTGTTTTTGAGTCTGTGATCCATTCCAAGCGTCTCATCTGCGAATCTCCGGCCTTTGCCTCCACAGAAAAGTGCCCGGTGGACAATGCCAAGCTGACCGTGGTGGTGAACAACATTGCCGTGGCGGAGCAGATCGGCGAGCTGTTCGTCCACTGCAAGCATGGCTGCCGACCAGTCGCCTCCGGCAAACCCGCCGCCTTCGAGGTGGACCCGCTGGGCTGCCCCTTCACCATCAAACTCAGTGCCAGAAAGTGAGGGTCTTTCCTTGTAATCTTATTGTGTTGAAACGTGGATGCATGTGACAGATGTTCCCTAATGAGCTAGTTGATTCACTTTTAAAGTTTGGATACGGTTTGGGTTAGATTTTGAGAATTCATTTATTTGTCTTGGATTTAACACTTATTGTTGTGCAATTGTAGTGTAGGCCTACTTTGTTTTATTCATTTAAGATTTCAAAATCTAAATCAATGCAATTAAATTAAACTTAAAACTGTTGTCTTTATCCGGGAGAAAGAAAATGCTTTTGGGACTGTGTCTGTCTGTAATTGTGCTAAAGGCGGTGGTTATGAAGCTGTTGGTTCCCACTCTCTCGACAGGGACCACGAAGTGAGCTGTGACTACCGACCTGTGCGCTGTCCCAACAACCCCAGCTGTCCCCCGCTGCTCACCATGAACCTGGAGGCTCACCTGAAGGAGTGCGAGCACATCAAGTGTCCCCACTCCAAATATGGGTAAAGTCGCGCCCCAAGCGTTCCGGAGTGTCCCGGGCCATGACATGTTGGCAAGATGGGTGACGTAACCGTCTGTTCTGTCAGGTGCACCTTCATTGGGAACCAGGACACATATGAGACTCACCTGGCGGTTTGCAAGTTTGAGGGGATGAAGGAGTTCCTGCAGCAGACAGACGACCGTTTTCATGAGATGCAGTTGACGCTGGCCCAGAAGGACCAGGACATCGCCTTCCTGCGCTCCATGCTGGGCAAGCTGTCCGAGAAGCTGGACCAGCTGGAGAAGAACCTGGATCTCAAGTTTGGTGAGGAAGACCACCATCAACCTTGTAGCTACAGTCCCTCACGGACTATTCACTGAACAGACTGGACTTTAGTAAATAACAGTTTTCATAAAAAAAGTCTAAATTTGTTTTCACAATGACTGAGAACACAAGTACTCTTGAATGTGTATGCAGAATGTCACATTATGTCTTGATTGTTTGTCACCTGCTGATCCTGTTCCTGCATGACAGATGTTCTGGATGAGAACCAGAGTAAGCTGAGCGAGGATCTGATGGAGTTCCGCAGAGACGCCTCCATGCTAAATGTAAATACGGCTTTGACTGTATACTCTGTACCGGGTTGTAGATTCTGCTTTGCTCTCGTTGTCCCGGTTTTGATTGAATCCGTTTTCCTTTTCTGTTTCCTTTCCTTCCGTTTTGCAGGACGAACTCTCTCACATCAATGCCAGGCTCAACATGGGCATCCTTGGCTGTGAGTTTCCCTGCCACCCCGAGGTTTCAGTTCCATTCGCCTGCACCCTGACCAATCTCATCGTCTCTCTCTCTCTCTCTCTCTCTCTCTCTCTCTCTCTCTCTCTGTTACAGCCTACGACCCCCAGCAGATATTTAAGTGCAAGGGCACCTTTGTGGGCCACCAGGGGCCAGTGTGGTGTCTGTGTGTCTACTCTACCGGCGACTTGCTGTTCAGCGGCTCCTCAGACAAAACTATCAAGGTGCCGCCCACACTTCCACGTCACAGTTTCTCTCTGTGGTAATACCCCCCCCCACCCACCTCCATACCTTACCTGTTGTTTCTTGACGGCTCTCTGTCCAGGTGTGGGACACCTGCACCACCTACAAGTGCCAGAAGACACTGGAGGGCCACGACGGCATTGTGCTAGCGCTGTGCATTCAGGGGTAAGCCCTGTCGTTCAGTGCAAAAAGTGTTTAAACAAAAAAATTCCTTAACGTTTAGTTGCTTAGCAACTGTCTCTTTCTGTTCCCCAGGAACAAGTTGTATAGCGGCTCAGCGGACTGCACAATCATCGTGAGTGTTTCTGGAACATGCAAACATAAAGGGCCAATGTCTAGGGGATCTGTTTCTGCTGGTGTCCTCAGCTCTCGGTGTTCCTGTGGTTGTGTGCCTAGGTGTGGGACATCCAGACACTACAGAAAGTGAACACTATTCGGGCTCATGACAACCCTGTTTGCACACTGGTGTCCTCGCACAACATGCTCTTCAGCGGCTCGCTCAAAGCCATCAAGGTAACGGCGTGCCACGTGATCCGTGCGTCAAATGTCAAGATGTCATGTAAAAAGGGCTCTGTTTGCGTCCGGTAGTGACCAATAAATGAAGTGTCGTTCGTTCGGTTAGATTGTTTAAATGTTTGTAGGGAAGCACATTTTCCTTGTTCAATGTGAGGGGAGAAGAGTTTTAAAGGACAGATAATTCGCAAGCCAGCTTTTGAAAATACAAAATTTTTCAAACTTTCCGTTCATTTCCACAACTGCGCGTTTTATTAGTGATAACAGGCTTAAGGGGAAACAGCTGTCCGGCGTCAGACATTGGTTCAGCATTGGTTTTGCGGCTGCTGTTGTTCCTGGTGAGGCTCCAAGACCGGAGCATGAGCCGTCTGGGACTCGCATGAGACGTGAGGCTTAACAGTGTAGGCGGATTCCTTGAACCGCTAGTGTGGTGTTTTGTGACGGGGCCATGTGAGAGCAGATCAGACGGCGGGCCGCTTCGTCCGGGGGCGGACCGGCGGTAACGTCCCTGGAGGAGGGCCTCTGCCTCAGAATGAGCTCACCTCTCTGTGGGACTTTCCTCCCCTTGCTGCTTACCCTTTGTTTCACAAAAGCCTGCGATTCTTTCGCAACCCCGCCTCGTGTTTGGCAGAGGCCAAGCGTGTGACGTGTGGCTGTGGCCAACGCTAACGGTGACGGCCGTGGTGTGTTTCGTTTCCAGGTGTGGGACATCGTGGGTACGGAGCTCAAGTTGAAGAAGGAGCTGACAGGCTTGAACCACTGGGTCCGTGCCCTGGTCGCCTCGCAGAACCACCTATACAGTGGCTCCTACCAGACCATCAAGGTTAGCGGTTCCCGTGCTTGTCCTTGGCTTTAGTTGTGTGTTCTCTGTCACTTCAAGATACTATTGTTTATTTATTTATTGATGGCTTGGGATTCCATAAGAAAAAAGCAAACCATTAATTAAACTATTATTAAACTAATGGTGGTGGGCACCAGAACGAGGATTCATGTCTTGAATCAGATTCCAAAATGTATCTTGCGTAAAACAAATTCGCACAATTCAAACTTACTTTAATTGTATTTTACACATTTAAATTAACATTACTTTAATTTAGGTTATCTTACTTTAATTTACGTGTTTGTTTTTTTTGAGTCACCCCCGCCCCGTTTTCAATCACCCCACTTTCAAGTCTATCGTACGATCTAAGGTAGTTTAATTTAAACTGTCGGTTTGATCTGGAAGATGTCTTTCCCATTTTGTCAATCAAAGGCTCTGTACTCAGGTGCTTTAAAGCTCAATCTTTGTGGCTGCTGTTGCTAAGCAGGGCTGTGACACACCAATACAAGACATTTCACAAGTACTACTGTTTAGCACTTTTCTTAAGGATAACTTGTGTGCATGGGTGAGATTTGGGTTTGGTGTTTTGGTTACGTAATTTTATAAGACTTTATTGTATGTATAATTTCTTGGGTTGACAATTGTATTGTTTATCTGGTTATTTAGCTAGTGGCGATATAATTTAAGAACTGTTACTGGTCGTCTTTCTTTAAACAAAACAACAGTTGACGGTTAACGGTTAGCGGTTAGCGGTTAACGGGTAAGCTGAATGAGTTTAACTGTAAGTAAATGACTATCATATTTTCTTTTCTTATTTATAATCCTCATTCCGCCCAATTTTACTGCTTTCAGAGCCCAATTCACAGTTGCATTTAATTTACATTTAATAAATTTAATGCATTTAATAAAATAAGTACAGTTATTTTAAAAAAAATCACAGTGAAGGAAAATATGGCCTTTGAAATGAGACCAACCAAGCTGGTTTTAAAGTACTTTTAAAATCTAAAGAATTTAATTCAAAAGAAAGAACCGATACTTAAATGAAAGTGATAATGAACTGTTAAATTTCAACTGCTTTTATGTAATTTTAATGTGTGCATTTGATTGAGGTAGCATTTAAATAATATGAGGGTTGGCCAATTTAAGATGTGTTAATTTTAAGATGTGTTTATACATTTTGAATGACAGGTTTCATTTTGCTTCCTCATACACACGTACAAATACCCTAGAAGCCCATGTTTTACTGTCACTGGGGTCCTAAAGAAAGAAAGAATTAAAGAAAGAAATAACTGACTTTTAGTAGCAACTAGTAAAAGCAAAGTTTCCCATGTTGATTTGAGTTGTGTAATTGAGTCTCTCGGGACACTGCCCTGGAACCAGACTGATACTTCAGCACACAACTCATTTATGTTTACTTTCAATAGAGAGAGGAAGTGAGAGGGAGCGGACGGAGAGCAGGGCCTGTTTCACAGTTTTGCATCATCCTCCTGAATTTCTGTTTCCTGTATGGGCCTCCCCCTTCCCCCGTATCCGAAGTGAGCTGTTTAGGGGTGGGGCTGAACCCGTTTGGTTCATAGGCCTCCAAAATGACATAAACATTGCTCTGTTGCCATGGCTACGTGGTCAATAACGAGGTAACTGCCGGGTTACTCAGTTTTTCCACGTCTGATAAGACTGAATGGTCCAAGGGGCCCTCTCTTGAGTGTTGTTTTTATTATCATTTACTCCGCTCCATCTCTGCTTTCTGCCGTGGTAGATAGGAGCATGTTGAGAACGCTCCTTCCAGCCCAGCTTGTCATTTGTGTGTAATCTAAAGTGTGGCTGTCACTGTCGCTTTTGGCGTTGAAAGGGCCTAGAGTTCCTGCTTCCGGGAGAAATCTAGGCGAGACATTGCATGCATTTATGACTTACTTTATAATATAAAACCTTTTCTAACTCCCACCTGTGGTTCTTTTAAAAATCACTTCAAACCGTTTCTATGTTTTGCCTTATAAATTAATTTCAAGGTCCTTTTTCTACTATGATGATGCAGTTTTGAAATTAGCTTCTTGGTTAACCCTCATGGGCAATAAGTTTGGCAAAAATATGGATTTATGATATTTTTGCAGGACCATCCTGTGCGCTATTTATTGGGCACTATTATTCGGTATTAATGAAACCTTGCTCATCTTCAGACTGCCGAAATGTAGAAAACTGGATAATCATATCAAATCAACTTTAAAGTGGTGTATGAGTCTGAATAAGAATAGCAGTTCCCTGTTTTCATTGTTCTGAGAATTCTTTAGTCTTTGTTGACTGGAATAAAGATTTCTTCAAGGGTTTGAACTTCTCAGCTTTGCTCATTGTTTCCATACTTTAGCAGTTGCAGTGGTCTTGTTTACAAACAGCTCCCCCTCCTTACTTTCAATATCCCTTACATTTACTCTCTGTCTATTTGTTTTATCTGCGGTACTCAGTATTCTGAACCCGAGAGTGAATTTTCCAGTAAGCTTTAATACATTTAGCGATTTGCTATTTGTTGAAATATCTGCCGTATGTGGGGGGGGGGGGGTTCCCTTCACTTTCAAGCACTTGTAAAAAGAAGTATTGATCCACCTTGGAAAACATTAGATTTTTCCTATATGGTATATGAGTTTTCTGCTTGCGGAAAATGCACCACTTCTCAGTAATTTCTCAACTAAAACTGTTTCCAGTTTCATGCAGCGTCTTAAATTTTGATGAAACCTTTCTGTGATTGACTGCTGTTTTCTGAGCTTCTCTGGAGATTAACTTTAAGTGCGTTTTGTTTATTACAGTTTCTTTTTTTTATCCACTTAAAGAAAACGACACCAAAAAAAGTCTGACGTCCTTTTGTCCGTGTTTGCTTGTCTCTCCCTCCTTCAGATCTGGGACATCCGCACTCTAGAATGCGTTCACGTGCTGCAGACCTCAGGGGGCAGCGTCTATTCCATCGCTGTCACCAACCATCACATCGTCTGTGGCACCTACGAGAATCTCATCCATGTAAGAACGGCCGCCACAGCGCCTGCGTGTTTCTCCATTACCCACCGGTGTGTCTGTTACGCCACCTCTGTGCATTGTGTGTGTTTGTGGCCCCTGGCAGGTGTGGGACATTGAGTCCAAGGAGCAGGTGCGGACACTGACTGGCCACGTAGGCACCGTGTATGCCCTGGCTGTCATCTCCACGCCCGACCAGACCAAAGTGTTCAGTGCCTCTTACGACCGCTCGCTCAGGGTAAGGGCTCTAGGATTGTGTGTCAGCAGCCGGGTTGGAGGTGGGGGCGTCAGGGGATTTGCGAGGAACGGTCTGAGCTTTGAAAGGCGCGTTGCTGATGGTGGCCTCTTTGCTGCAGGTGTGGAGCATGGACAATATGATCTGCACCCAGACCCTGCTGCGCCATCAGGGGAGTGTCACCGCGCTGGCCGTCTCGCGTGGGCGTCTCTTCTCCGGAGCCGTCGACAGCACCGTCAAGGTGCGTCCCCCTGGTTAATCCTCGCTGTCAGAGGAGCGCCTGAAAAGCGTGCGCTTTCATGGAACCTGTTGTGAAAATGACCTTCAAAAAAATCAAGATATCTTTGCCCAGCCGGTGGTATTTTCTGATTAGTGTCCAGAGAAAGCTTCATTTATTTATTTGTTTTTTTTTTACCCCAGGTGTGGACCTGTTAAGGCGATAGACTGTTCCTTCCGGCGAGGATGCAGTGGAGATGGCGTGACAGTTTTCATAGGACTGCCTTTACGTCAGCGGTAGTATTAATGATAAGTGAATCAACGATGCCAAGCTAAGGTTGCCATGTTTATAAACACTTGGCTTTAACTATTTGCTAGGTTGATCAGAATGTGATTCTGTAGCTGTTTTATGGCACTTATTTTCTTCTTTAAAAACCGCAACTGTAAGAGCTCAGTGCAACGAAGGCTTTGGCCTCTTACACTGCCTGGAACACAGGCTGCCTGTCACACCCACTCTGAATTTCAGGACTGTTGCGCCCTATCAAAGAGCCTCCCCTAGTTCTCGATTTTCAGAACTAAACTGTGTTTACACACTGGATAGAGACTGCAGGACTGTGAATCATCTGCCTTGTTTGGGCATGTCAACGGGCGGCACTGGCCTTGCCTCCAGCCTTATGGACATCTTCACCCCCCAACAAATGACACACCCACTTTTCAGCAGGTGCCTGTGACCCTGCCTGGGCCAAACCCTTTCCCCCCTTTATTAAATTAAAACCACAGAAAAAAATGTTTTTGTTCTAAAGTTTGGTTCTGTTCTTATGACCCTTTGCAGTGGGCAGTTCCTAAAGTTTTAAAAAAGGAATTTCTTTATTATGTTTAAATGAAGCCTCAATATACAATGAGCCTGCACACTCTGCTATGTGCTGCTCGCAGCCATGGCAACTGTAACTCACTGATTGGTTTCGTATGTGTAAAGGAACTGTCTCTGTTCTGTTTATAAATTATATGCTGGACCTCTTTCTCCATGTAGTCAAAAGAAGCAAGCTGGCTCACCTTTCCCGATTGTGTGCGCTGTTGAACAAAAGGGTGGAGGAAATTTCATTAGAATTTTTTCAGAGATAAGAAAATGAACTGTTGCCGTGCAGTGCACAAATATCCTGCACTCATTTAAAATTCTTGACTTTGAGATCAAACTGCAAAATGCTGCTCTAACATGATTGCTGAAGCATTTTTTAAAACTCGAAAGTGCTGCTATCCTCATTAGATAGGCTCTTCATTTTTCTACAGGCTTGTAAAAATAATCATGTAATCTATATTTTTAAACGCGGAGTGTGCTTTGTGCAGGGTTTCCTTACCAAGTTTTATATTCTCCCCTAGTGGCGTACACCGTGGAAAAGGTGTATATACATGCAATTATGATCAAATTAATTCACACTTAGACGCAAAAATTAGTTAAGTGTACACAATCCACAAATTACTCAGTTAGGCACTTCTCAGGACCGATTTTTGACCATCCCTTTGGTCGTTATATATAGCTTCTTCAGATTTCTTGGTTTTCACGTGTGAACTGATTCAAACCTCAGAAACCAGGTTGAGGGCTGGAGATTCCCTCAGTTCTGAAAAGGGTGCCAGGTACAGAGGATGTAAAACAACCCCCAAAGCAAAATCTTTATATTACCAGCAGTGAGCATGTCCATATAGCTTCCAAATAACAACAAGTCTCGCTACTGGATTACGTTTACAGGACTTGTTAATGAATCTTACATGTTAATCAGTGTTCCATGTAAAACACTCTGTGGACTTTTTATACGGTTAATATACAGAATAAACTATTGAACTTAATTAGTTAAAGCACCTTTTTGTTAGTTTCTGAAGTGTATTAATATATTAGGAGACTGCAGTAATTACTTCAGCGGGTAATTAAATCAAATTGTGCTTCAAAGTCAATGCAGAACTCTTACAAGGCTATGCTGTAGAATGTATTTGCAATACCAATGACAGATTGCATTTCAGGCTTCACTGCTGAGGGGGCATGAGGTACGATTTTTTTGTTTTTTTTTGTTGATGCTGTAAGGCTTCGAAAGGGGTTAGAACTGTATCATTTCCATTGTAATTCCGTATGCTCGGTAGTGTACCTACCGTTTCTGTCTAAATAAAGTGTTATTCATATTTTCAGCACTGGTGGTTATTTCCATCCGGAAACCCTGCAAAACGTCAAGGACAAACTGCGACCGTAGTAATTACAGCGTTGCCTCTTCCTGCTTCATTCCGAATACCTCGCTGTTCCATTTATTTTTCTGAGCGAGTGAGTTTTATATACTTTGCGTATGCCGTTTTACTTCTAGCTATTCTTGGCAGCAGACGTGGAGGTGACATTGCAGGAGTATTTAATCATGTCCTGGATAGGATTGTGCACTGAATGAGCCTCACATGCAGGCTGGCATGTTCAGCTCGTGGCTGCAGACGCTGATTATGCACCCGTTGCTTCATTGCATCCCAGAGGCATTTGATTAGTTTTTTACGGTTCCTGTTAGGTCAGTAACGAGGCGGTTCCGCCACAGGTGTATTGTGCCATGCCAGGACACCTGGCCACGCAGAGTCTCGCGCACATATTTGTGCAAAGCGGATACAATGTCATTTTTGCTTCAGCTGTGACTAGAACATGTTTTCCCCAGGTGTATGTACCTACTGTCGTTGGTCAAGAAACACGCCACAATCCTGTTCCAGATTTACAGTTTTCCAATCAGACATGAAAGGGGGTTTCGAATACACGAGCAAGTTCTTCACGTTCTGGTCCTGGATTATTCAGAGGTGTGGTGAATTAAATTATATTAATTGACAATTTGAAAATTTCTGAATAAATGGAACCAAACAGCTTGTGCTCTTGGATGGGTGTCAATGTCTCTTGTTAGTGAATCTTTATGGGAAACCTGCTAAAGTAAAGAGACTCTCATGCACTGTAAGTGTTAGGGATTGGGCTGCATATCAGCCATCCAATCAGACAGGACCAAAAATCCCTTTGTTCTAAATGGTTCAGAAACGCAGCATAGCTCGTACTTGCTGGTTTGTCGTCTAACAGTTCTAGATACCTTGGCGTTACTGTTGTGAATGTTTTTAAAATGGCGTGGCTCATTTTTACAGGTCAACAGATTGAACTACCTTTTTATGTCTGTTTGTTTTGTTGCAGAGGTGACCACTCTCTCTGGTATCTAAAATAAAATGTGTAGTTCCCTCTATTCACCATCATCCTGAGATCAATAAGCTGCTGTATCCTAATGCGTAGATACTTAAAGGAAAAAGAAACCTGAGCTGGGGAAAACAAGCTGTAATCAGTGTTTTCTGTATATAACATTTATTAAGAGCAGAGGTCTGCTGATTTAGTCACCAGCATTGTCCCATCGCCAGTCACAGAAGGTATCATACAAGTCAATGGCAGAACGTCAACTCAACACAATACATAGCCTGGCCGTTCAAAGCTCTCAAAATGTCTTATCTTTGCGTAGAGGATAAAAATACAACTTTTTTTTTTTTTTTTTTTAAACAAGAGAGTTCCTTGCTCTACAATATATTTCATTTTCTATTTTAATTATTTGCACAAATCAATTTTCTTCAGTTTCTTGGAAATACATGAACTTTAAATTAAAAATAACAACAACAACAACAACAACAACAACGTAAAAAGAACAAACATAAAATGGAAAACTGTGTGTGTAAAAAAACTAAACAAGAGACTTCCACCAAGAGAACATCCAACGATATAGGCGGGAGAGTAAGCACCCCACCGTGACGGGGGTAATGGGTCCCTGTCACTCAAGTGGAGGAGAACCCAACAAGTGAAGCTGGGAGAGCACACTGTTGTACTCCAACGGGCAGCGGAGCAACAGGAGAAGTTTTTTGAAGGTCATATTGCAGTCACAACAGAACGCAGGCGGTAACAAACACAGTCGTTTTATACACAAAAAGTCTACATTATTTCTACATGGGAACAAATGGAAGAATAAAGCAAGGCACATTTATAATTTAAAAAAAAAGCCATTAGATACAAAAAAGGTCTACACCAGTACTCAGAAAATGAACATGTCATGAGCTGCACATTTCTGCAACAAATAAGCTATTCTAATGAATAAAGAAAATTATATTCTGCAATAGTTTCATTTTTTTCTAATCTAAATAAATTAATAATTTCCTCTTGAATATTATATAATGTTATATTTAATTTGAATTCCTATATAATAATTTAGTCATCTCCGTTCACTGTAGAAGAAAATGTGTAAAGGGATATTTGTCATATGGCCTGTGCATAATAGTTCCATTAAGGTAAGAACAACAATATGCATTTGATGGCATATTGTATCAAATATATAACATTATTATTTCGGTTTACAGGTCTGTGTTTTGGCCGAATGATGTAATTGTACCCGTTTCCCCATGGAAGAGAGCAACATGTTTTCATATTTTAGATACAGTGGCAGTGATTTAAAAAAAGGTTAATTGAGATTGTCATGGCAACAGGGTGGCAATGGTGATAGGTTACGACAGAACAGGGGGCTACTGGTGGGCATATTAACAAAAATAGTGACAAGAATTTTAAGAGTTCTGTAATAAAAATTAGGCTAATGAAGCTAGTTATTGGCTCTGAGAACTAGAGCCGATCACAAGTTCATAATGCTGCAGTCAGCCTATCCAAAGCCCTTCCTAACCATCATCAGCCACACGCCTCGTGCCAAATGTTGTGTATAAACATCGTACCCCAACGCTTGTCTCCATCCTGGCTTGCAACTAGTCCCTAATCTGAAGGTTTTTCTTTCGCCAAACAAAGGAAATGGAAGATTGTGTCACTCTGTGTCTAGCAGGAAATCTAAAAGAGGAAAATATCCTAATGGGCTAACCAACCAGGAGGCAAGCAATCTAGATATAGCCAGGAAGACTGCCCTCTGCTGGGAAATAAATTACTTGCACTGTAGTGCTCCACTCTTGGTTACTAGGCCCAGTGAAATCTGCTTAAACTTAAGCTGACAGACTGTGACACCTACTACACAAAATCATGGTTGAAGGCATACAATGAGCAGAATAAACTTCTCATCTCCAATATTGCTGGACCATGGTAGTGCAATCATGTTCAATGGTGCTATTGGCTTTTATCTTTGTAATTTCCTGTCTAGGATGTTTTAAATGTGCATAAAGTAAGTAGATGTAGATCCACACAGAAAATAATCAACAAAAAAGGGGAAAGTGTTAGGTTAATTTCATTTTTTCAACCTCTACAGCAATCCTGTATAAACGCTCAGTTCTTGCATCCATTTGGTCAGAAAATAAATGGTTTCTGTTCTGTTCACAGTATTGGTACAAAACATCTATCAAACACTCCTCAGTTGTGCTTTTGATGAAGACAATAAAACACCATTCCATGGGTGACTCCACCAAAATACTGTAATGCAGCATTTTCCTAACCTTTGAAACTGTTGGTGTACACCAGGGGTCATTCAAACCCCTAATTGCTCAATTGGATCAGTTATTAAACTAAACCACCACAGATGACCAAGTGCTCCAGGTGTTTCATTAAACATTAAATGAAACTTTATTAAAAAGCTGTAGGATTGTGGCACTCCAAGAACACCCCCGGGGTACGTTTTTAAACTAAGCGCATAATTGGAAGGCAAACTTCTTGAATTTATTTATACTCATGAAATTCTCCAGTTTGTTATATATACTCTTAATGACAATAAATGTTTTACATAGTTATAATTAAATGAAATAATTTGTTCTTAATCATTCCATGAATATAGATTACACATTAAATGCAGTTTGAATTGCCCTTCACGGTCAGTGTGCTAGAGAGACTGATGTATACATTTTGGTGAGTTTCATTGAGATCTTTTTTTTCCCAACAGTTTCAAAGGGAAGGGACAATATATGCAATCATCTCTGAATTATTTACCATCAAGTATATAATACACGTAAAATCTTTAAATTGTTTAGTATCATTGCCTAAATATTACCCTTAAACCCCACGGTTTCACAAGCCTTTGCGTTCTTTTTACACGATTAGCACAAGACACAAAAATGGCACTGCTTTTAAACCAACTTTTACACACATGCATACACACACTCACAGACACACACACACTCAGACACACACACACTCAGACACACACACACACACGCACACACAAGCACAATATATGTCCACCACAGAAATCAGATTCAAACACATCATGTTGCAGCCAGCCAAAATTCAGGAAGCAGGAAACACCTAATCACTGAATAAATGTAAACGTTATTGTCACGGACAAAATTAATATAGGCTTATGTCTCTCTTTCAGCTATCCCTTTTTTGTGCTTTCAGTTTCAGAAGGAGAGCCGGAAACCCTTTCCTTGTCTCAATGATCCGAGACTCCTAACAGAAATCGAAATAGTCCTTGTGCTTGTCTGTGGCTGTGACATCTGTCCCCACTTTCGCCGGTGTGCTTTTGTAGGGGGTGCAGTTGCCGGAGTTGAGTGGTATGAATTACCACAAAGGCATACCTTGAAAAGAGCCAGCACCTGCAAATGACTGCGAGTGTCACGGATTCCACCAATCACCTCCTACCGCACACCATCACGCCGGGGTTTTCGACAGGGCTCCCCACACCTGCTTGTCCTCCGCCTACTGACCCAGCTGATTTGCAAAAAGGTTCGACAAAAGCTGCTGCTGCTGAGGTCACCCGTCGGACTGAAGCCCCATAAGCCGGGTGCCAAGGCAACCGGGAGAGCTGTGCTTGCGTACATTATGGCAGTAAGGGCAGATAATGCAAAAGGGACGTGTCTCAGACTGGCGGGGGGAACGGGTGGAGAGATAAGACGGTCCACGGTCTGCTGGTTCACACCCCTGCGCTGGGGATGGCCGGAGAGCCGGGTGTGCGACCACCCGGAAGCCCTTGTCAAGTTCACTGACTGGAGGTCTGCCTCACGCAAGGAAGTCACAGGCGATTGGAATGCAGCCACTGATTACATAATCGACCATCAATTTTTTTTCTGTTCTGTTTCACTATGGTCAGATAAAAATCCATATTTCTGTCATCAAAATCCATAGTTGCTGATTTGAAACGTAACATTGCATTTGGCAAAAAAAGTCAAATAAAAATGCATTGTTATTTTTTCTTTTGTTTTTTTAATTGAAATAAAAAATTTAAAAGAAAAATGAAAAAAAAAAAAAATTTTTAAAACAAACAAAAAACACAAATTTAATA
>JAOYSI010034015.1:0-30159 GCA_025775065.1 Hiodon alosoides
AATGCTGGAGACAGAGAAACTGCAAAGATCCCCGGTGACAGGGAAACGCAATGCTGGAGACAGAGAAACTGCAAAGACCCTTTCAGCAGTCAGTCTCCGGGATAGGATTAGCGGTCATCATCCAACAACGAGGGACACTCTGACTCTCACCCGCTGCCAGAGGACATGTAATCCCTCTTTGTTACTCTCTCTGTTGGGTTTAGTAGGAAGTAAGACAACGCGTTCGCTCCTAGTTCAACGGTGTCCTCTGTGTATTCCAATGCACAATTAAACACATTTGCTAATAGACAGTGGTAGCAACAAAAAAAATCACAATGGGCCGTTATTTTTAAAAGCTGAAAATCTATACTTTCAGAACTTGATGAAAAAAAATGAATGCCCTTTCAAAGTGAATGTCTGCTGCATTTTTAATACGAGAATGAAAACTCAGGTCAAGATCAAAAAGATCTGGCCCCTATGTTCATAAGATGAGTTTATTTCCTCACTGAAATATTTGTGCTAACTCCTCGCACAAAAATGGAGATCCACAGGGATCCATTTTGGAAAAGAGCACTTTGGGGCTCTCTTTATTCTCTGTAATCCCTTTAGAGGAATGTGATTGGCTGGGCCCTATTGTAGTGGAAAGACGCGCCCTGGAAATATCACAGTGAGCACGTATTTGGGTCATTCCAAGTTTGCTCTCTGCTTTACGAAAGTTTTCTCTTTGACTACCGAATATCACTGTTTTTCCCTGAAAACTTCATTTTAGTGGGGGCAACAATATTAAGAATTGCCATTTACCATATTAAACCTTTTACCATATTAAACCCCTTACCACATTAAAACCATTTACCAAATTGTCACAGGAGACAGACAGAACTTCCATTGGTACATCAATATAGCCCATACCTGCTCAAAGCCATTGTTCTGGAAATCCTCAAAACCAAAAATGTCCAGAATTCCAATTTCAAGTCCGTTTGTTCTGAGGAGAAAAAAAAGGAGAAAATGGCGATCGCTCCGGAATGGTGGGTCCAGCTGTTTAACCTTTACAGGTACACCGACCCTAGCTGCCTGCAGGACTGGTCGCTGAATCTGTCTCTAACTCGTTCAGTCTAAGTGGTGTTTGTTTCTGGCCAAAACACTGGCCATCTTGGACATGCACTCAGTTTAGTCATACTTGAGAATCGTTGTAGATCCTTCACCTGGACGTAAACGGGGCATTTCCCAGAAATCATTTGCCAACATGCAGTCTATATCATTAACATCATGTATATTATCATAACTACTGTATGTCACTTAACAGATGCTCTCATACAGAGCAAATTCCATGGCTTACAGTTCAACATTTTCATCCGTTTAAACAGCTGGATATTTGCTGAAGGATTTGGATTAAGTACCTTGCTAAGGGGCAGTTGGCTTTGAACTAGCCGCGTTCTGTCTAATACACATCCCAATGAATCACTCTACTGTCCCAAGAGTGTTACATGCATGTTGGGTAGGAAATCTCCTTATCAAACACTGAGTTAGTTACCACATAATTATAAACTGCACAATCTGATTAATTGTTCATGACAACAGGAGTGTGTGCATTTATGGGTATATATCCTTCTGTGTGCCTTTACTTGTTTGTTTTTATCCATATTCCAGGAGAAAGCGGTGGACAAATACGTGTTGCTACCAGAATGTTGGTTTGAGACGAGCCACGTGCTAAAATCACTGCATTTCCAATGACAGCTGTGACTGTGGAAGAGAAGCGCTTGGCTTCCCAACAGGCTTTCCATCACCAACTTGCAGAAGGAAGGTGGAAACAGTAATGATCAGAACAGACAGCTCAGAGAGTGCGAGACAGAGGACAGGTCAGGTTTATCATGCCCCCGATTATATGATACGACAAATTGAATTCTGGATGGTCCTGGTGGAGCCTGATTTCAGGGGCCAGCCCGATTCAGTCTGTCATAACTTATAATCGGGGGTTTGATCAGGCTCACCTGTCCAACCTTCTGCCTCGCTTTACCTTTCATTAAGCCATCTCATCTGCCTTTTCTGCTTCCTCTCTTCCTCCCTTCCTGTTGGGTTCGTACCTGTTGCTCTCCTCCTGGCCCTGCAGGTAACAGTTGATCTTGTTGACCAGGAAGTTGAAGACCCGGCCGTACAGGGACTTAGCCAGGAGGTCCCTGTAGTGATTGGAAATTTCCACAGCGAGTTCCCTCGCGACGACATTACCTGCAGGACAGAAACTTCCTGATAAATACCTTTTTTTACTGGTCCTTTTGATCCTGCCGAGGTTTAAAATGATTTTCCTCTTTGTGCTAGAGTGAATGATATACGCACTTAATTCCAGTACTTTAGATCACTTAGTCTGGGATGTGTTTAAGGGGAAACAGACTGAGCGACGGAAAATAGGTGGTGTTATAACAGCCCTCTTGTTCCTAGAAAAACCGATTAGAGGAGGAACACTTTCTTCTCCAGACATGTTACACGCAGAGCGGTTGAACAGTTCTCCCACCGGTGTTACGGCCTCACACTGCGTTCCCACTTAGTCATCCGGATCTGTTACGGTCTGGTACAGCACTCGCTGTTACTCATCCACAGGTGTGATATCAGCAGACGGAACAGGCCTGAGCGGGCTTGGTCACCACCCACGCAGCCCCAACTCACAGCGATACAGTGAGTGAGAATTAGTCATGGTGGGATACGGGAAATGGGGACCGTGTGACCGTGTGACCGTGTGACCGGCACTTTCCTCTGTCATCCCCAACCGTGTCTGTAAGCAAGGATTGGAACGAAGATGGTGGGGGCAATGATGTGCCTCTGTAATTTTAGTGGGAAGGTCACCTTGTATGGTCCCGAAGTGACAGCTGAGGGAATTAGGCTTACATCCCTCAATTGTGCGGTGCGTCGGCTGAAACAGGCTTCACGTCTACTTTACAACATTATGGATTTTTGAGGTGATCAATTATTACTGCTTGCCTTTGTGCTTCCCTTTGCAATCAGGGAATCGGGTTCGACTGTGGCTGCTCAGCCGCCTCGACTCCGATGGCAATCGCCACTGTGCTCGCTCTGGTCATGTCAGGTAGATTACGTTAAGTTTGATTACGTTCAAATTTTTTTCAAATCCGTGTCCCGGTTTGTTCTCCCAGCTGGGCCTGGTCAGTGCTGCTGATCTTGTTTAAAGCGGGTCAGCCAGGGATAGATGGGATGAGGGGGTTTACCTTTAATGTACTGAATGTCAGTCGTCAGGGCTGAGCCCAGGTCCTCAGAGGACACCTGCAGCATTTCTGACACTGGAGAAGAGGAACAGAACGGTGAGTTCTGACTGCGTCATACGGCGCGCACATCCACCCCCCCCCCCACCACCACCAACCCCGTGCCCCCTTTCTAACTTTATCATCGAGCTTGCGTCCCGCACAAGTTCCCCGGAACACCCTTGTGCGACCGACATACACACGAATTCACTGTCGACTACCGAGTGAGTACAGAGACGCAGGTTCATTTTCCAAGCGATCGTTTAAAGGCACTGAGCGGATATCAGCAAAGCTCTTTATGAAAAAGGCATAGCGCCTCGCTGCCATGTGGGTGCAGGAGCCCGAGAACAAATCACGGAATCCTGAAGCCGGTGATTCAGTGAGTGGCAACGCCAATGGATGGGCGCCCGGGTGTCTTCGGTTCTGGGGCGAGGCGAGGCGAGGCGAGGGATTTCCCTGGCTGAACACGCGCGCCGCTGCAGAGCTGATGTAAACAGGGCAGCATGTGACGCCCTCCCTCAGCTCTCTGGAACCGCGCAGGGGGGCCCCCCGGTGGCCGAGCAACGCCGGTGCGCCCGTGTCGAAGGGTGCTAACCTCGTTCCAGCAGCTGCACGTCCGACACGAATGCCGCCTCTCCCCCGGTCTCTACCCGGCCCGAGAACTGCAGGTCCCCAAGCTGAAGTATCGCAGACAGAATAACAAAAAGGTTTTCCACTTCCTAGAGGGAAAAAAGAAAGAAGCGGGACATTGGAATTAGAAGTTTCCTCCGTCTCCTGAAGTATGACGTAGTCTGATGACATAGGATGGATAACTGGGGGGAAAAAAACTCCCAGCAGGTGATTTGCCGATGATCCCTCCGTACTGAAGCTGATGGAAGCGATTCCGTGGAAGATTAGCGCTGGTCCTGGTGCTGGGAGACCCGATGTTCCCGGCAGGCTCCGAGCTCATACATACGGGACCAGGTACTGACAGGAGCAGGGACCGTCAGCACAGTCAACGCGGCAGCTGCCTCCAGCTGTGGAACGGCCGTTCCGACATTTGCCCATTCCCTGCAGAGCAACGCTCTTTCACAGCGGGCGTCTTATTGTCACTGACTTTTACTATCACCCGGGGCTGTCCTTCACACTGCTGAGGTGATGCATCCTTTAAAAGTAAAAGTTTTAAAGTAAAGCTTATCTAAATCTCCTTTGCCACGGATATCCTCATTCTGGGATAAAGGACAGTTCATGGAATTCTGCATCCTGCAGTCTTCAAAAATTGTGGAAACTTTTGGGAATTTTAAAAGTTCCCACTAAGCTAAGAAGCTCTAAAAGTCTTATGTAGGGTCTAGCCGTTTCAATAAAGAAATGGAGGAAATTAGAGGAAAGGAACATTTTCACCATTGCTACTGGGTTTTATTTTGACTGATGTTCAGGTTCAGATGATGTAGACAGGATTAAAGGGTGAGACAGTGGTCACTGCCCACAGATGAGAATAAATATAGACACCTGAGAATGATGTGATGAGTTCAGAACCTCCCTCATCACAAGCAGCTGTCACGTAAAACTGCACTCTGGACGAAACTTATAAAGGCATCTCAGCAAAGGCGTAACGCTGGTCATTAATACGGAAGTGTTTCTGGAATCAGGGAGTGTGTGCGCGCGCGTGTGTGTGTGTGTGTGTGTGTGTGTGTGTGTGTGTGTGCGTATGTGCGCGTGTGAGTACGCGTAAGGGCTGGGGCGAGGATTAGGGGTACATGCCCATAATTCACAGAAAGAACAGTGGCCCATCTGTTACCCTCCGCTGTGACTGGTTGAGGCTGACCCAGTTCACCGTGGCGTTGGATCGGGCTCCAAGTGGCAGCGACACCGCGGCGAACCAACAGCGGTGTGCCTGTGCGTTTGCCTGTGTGTTCACCTCCGGTCTGTACCGGGTGCAATAGGCATGCCACACCAAGCCCCACACACTGGTGAGGAATCTGACTCCTGGTGAAACAGCTGGATAGGGCACGTGGGGGAGAAAGAGCGCCACCGTGTGTTCACCTCCGGTCTGTACCGGGTTCAATAGGCATGCCACACCAAGCCCCACACACTGGTGAGGAATCTGACTCCTGGTGAAACAGCTGGATAGGGCACGTGGGGGAGAAAGAGCGCCACCGTGTGTTCACCTCCGGTCTGTACCGGGTTCAATAGGCATGCCACACCAAGCCCCACACACCGGTGAGGAATCTGACTCCTGGTGAAACAGCTGGATAGGACATGGGGAGAAAGAGCGCCACCGTGTGTACGCCCTTCGCCATTACGTCCAGCTGCTCGATGCAGTGCCGTAAGAGGTGGAACAGGGGCGGTGCCTGTGTCAGGAGTGCTCAGGTGTGTTCAGGTGTGTTCAGATGTGCTCAGGTGTGTTCAGGTGTGCTCAGGTGTGTTCAGGTGTGCTCAGGTGTGCTCTCACACAATGCTGAAGGTGGGGAGGCGACAGAGCCCGCAGTCCACACTTGTATAAACCTAAATCTTTTTCAGACAAATCTGCAGAAAAAGTTATAAGGCTCTTCAGTGCACTTCCACTTATAGAACCTCGTGTTTTTTTCCATGGAATGGTGGGGGAAAAACCTCTGGTTAAAACTGATACCAAAATGATTACCAAACGGTTATTTTACTGCTCTGAGTAATGATGATTTCGAGGTGTTACCCTTTGCTTGCGTTGTGTTTTTAGCAGCCCAGGATGGGTGAGGAGGGACGTGGGTGATAAACAACGATAAGGAAGAATGCTGGCGTGTTGATGCATGCATCTTTGTGGGTGTGTGCATGAGAGAGAATGTGTGAGCAAAGGTGAGTTTATTCGACCACATGCGTTTAGGTGTGTGGGTGGGCGCTGCTGTGACTTCATTTATCTGTGTAAAAGAATGTGCATGCTGTGAGCGCGTGCTTCCGTGTCCCTGTGAAGTGTGTGTTTAGGAGTCTGTTCGCTCTGCAGTGTGAGAGCAGAGCTGCCCCCTGTCCCCTGTCCCCTGTCCGTGACGCCGACTGCCCCGGGCACACGTACCTGGCTATTGAAGCCGAGGGCCTGGAGGGCCAGCACCAGAGCAGAAAGATTATCTCCACTCGGGGCGCTGCCGGTGGCCATCCCGTCCGGGGTGTCAAGCCTCAGGTACCTGTGGAGGGACAGTAAGCTGGTTAAAACAGCAGGGTCACATTTGCCAGAAAGTTCCTCAGCAAGGAAGGAAGGAGGAAACTGGGGGAATTACAGTGTTTATGTTTACGCCTGAACAGAACTCGCAGGGGCGGGGCAGCAGTTCAGGTCGGGGTGGGGTGTGTAAGCCACCCGGGGGCAGGGCAGCAGTTCAGTTGGGGTGGCTCATCACACAGCCTCCTTGCTGTTAGAGCCCTAGCATGAGCGGAAACACGCTTACCAGCTATCACCCGCCCCACAGCTCCTACTGTTCTGATCTAGGTCACTGAATATGAGAGGAATGTTTACGTAACACCCTCGCTAAAAACACACGCAGGCACATCAGATGAACTTCTGAACCTAATGCCCCATGTGATTACAGAAGCAGTCAGTCTTTTAGAAGAAAAAAAAATCTTGCAGGGTAGGCAACATTTGTCACTTATGTAAATTATACAGGAAGCTAAAGAGGATGTAGAGTTTGGGGAAAATGTCCTCAGTCCTCAAGGAAAATACTAATGAGGTATTCAGTGGGTAATAACGCCGGGCCCAGAGATAGAACATTCTGGTGTAGTCAGAAAGGTTAATGTATACATCTGAGAGACAGCATCTGTCTCGGAGCTGAGAAATTTACCCAGAAAGTGTACACAGGAGACGTGTTTGCTTTTGTTCACAAGGTTACTGAGGTGTTTAAGCAAAGATGGGTTTCGCTGGGCAGCAGCGTCTTTGCATGCGGCCAATGGCGATTAACTGTATCGCGCTAGCGTTGCAGTTGACGCCTCTTTAGGCGCACGAAAGGTATCCCGAAAGCTAGAATGCCGTTGCGATGTAAAGTCCGTCATCTGCGCATGGCGTGCTAACCTGTGCGCCAAGACGTTGCTGAGGTTCAGACTCCTCTTCTCCTCTGGTGACATTTGCTCTGCCAGCAGGTAGAAGATGTTAAAGCTGAGCTGGTTTTGGGGCGAGGGAACGAGTCGGGACTTTTCCAAAGCGTATGTATGGATGTTTGCTGAAGAAATAAAACACAGACACACACAGACACCATAAACAAACTGATCTGATTAAATTAATTAAAACGTGGATGCAAACACGCTCACGGTAACTAGGAAAGGCAATTATTCAGCCAATCCATGGGTCTTATTGGGTGAAAAACAGGGGTTTTCATCTTTAAAGTAGAGCTCTGGCTCCCTCTGCTGGTTAATATATAAATCTCTGAAACGTTCGTCTTTGAGTACGGTCCTTGCTAGAGATCTCACAAAAGTCTCACAGCCATTGTAAAGTTTATTGTCAGTGTAAGTATTCCAGATACAAAAGAAATACCTCCAATTAAAGTCTTCTCACAGTATCGGAGTGAAAGTAGCTTAATGAATCGACTGGAATTGTCATTCATTTTTGACTTGGCATGACCAAATGCTTCTAGGATGCAGTTTGCCTGGAAATTAAAAAAAAAAAAAAAACTTTTAGTTTAAATATATGGTTTAGTTATTTTTTTTGTTAAATGCACCTTTAGGAACATGGGAACAGAGACAGGTGCGAGTTAAACTAAACCAAAACTAAACCAAAACTAAACCAACCCCACTACCCCTAATTATTCCATAGAGGGCAGTGTTCTGCCACTAATTTCATAAAACCCAAAGCAAAGCAATTGGCTGGCTATACCAGTCGTTTTTGGGCTTGTTTTCATTAGCATTCTTCGCAAAAAAAAAGAACTGATTTGTCATACAAGCAGTTGCTATTGTAGATATTACTTTATGTTTAAGAGTGTCAATGGCGTATTCTGCTGGGCCCAGTGGGACGGGCCGAGCCCCAACCTCACATGCTCCATCCTGGACTCCAGACGGAAGTCCCTGGTACAGGAGCGGTTGGCCAGGTGCTTCACGACGTGTTGGCAGGCCACGGTCTTCCCAGCACCACTTTCTCCACTGAGGACACACATGGACAAGAAAGGACAGGCAGAAGAGATAGACACTGAACTCAGTGACCAAGAACCTCCATGTTCCACGCCACCTATTGGTGTTAATACGAACAGCTGTCCTAAAGGCACATGGTAAGTTTTTGAATATGATTCTTTAAGTAGACCAGTGGCCCAATTCAAAAATCCCGTGAGCCGCAGGGTTTGCTTTTGTTTTGGTCTACTTCACCTCTGGAGTCATTATTTAGATGGTAAAATTAGCTCACCTCTTGTTTGCAGGTGAAAATCAGTAGCTAACTGAGACCTAATTCTAAAACCCAGAAGAGTCTGCAACCTTCAAGGACTTAAAGTTTGGCACCTGTTGAGTAAACCATTGTCTACAGTCACATCCAGGGAACAGAGGCAGATTATTTCCACATGGCGTGGGAGGTGTGGGAGGGTCCAGAGCCGGTACCTCAGGATGAAACACTGCGACTGACGCTCCTGCAGCATGGCGTGAAAGGCCCTCTCTGCGGAGGCGAAGATGTGGGGGGGCAGGGAGGGGCAGATGCAGCCAGACGAGCTCAGGTACAGGTGACTTACCTGGAGCACCGGGAGGGAGATCGGGGGTCTTTATAACGCCATTACGCACAGTCACACACAGCATGCTAAGAGAGACAGACGTGTTGTATTCTTGAGTAACATCCTGAATGCTTACTAGCAATGGACTTACTTCTTGGCCAATAGTTGTGTGTCTCGACACCTATGTGAGGTATCTTTCACACACATTCACGCACGCACACACGCACACATGAATTTTAAAGGGCTCAAAAAGCCAAATTGTAAAGACAACCGGGGCTCCATTGCGCTTCTTGTCTCTGTCGCACACCATGGGAAATAAAGTTTGTGTCTGAACACCCCCCTTGATCACATTGTCCATTGTTCCTGTCAGACTATTGATTGGTTGTGGGGATTGTAGTTTAGGAGTGTTCAATTCTCCTCACGAAGAGCAATATTTAATTTGTGACAAACTTCCTCCTGATCAGAACCTGGCTATAGCAAGCTTTTGTAATTCACTTTGTAGCTAACTGAATTACAGCGAAAACCCCTCCAATGAAAGTCATTTCCATCAACAGCAATACACCGTAATTACACAGTTTCTGACTGCGGAAATCTTCTTTAACAGTCTGGGCTCGAATCTCAGCTAGGGAGTCTCTCTGTGAATCTCTGTGTGGAGTTCTGCATGTTCTCATCCTTTTCACCTGGGTTTTTTCCCCCAGGTAATTCGGTTTCCTCCCACGGTCCAATGACATGCGGTTCAGGTTGATCGATGACCTTGAAATCCCTTCTAATTTCCACTGTACCCCCGGGATCAGTTTCTTCTCTGTTTATAACCATCCACAACCGTGTACTCAAAGACTCAGTGTTTATAAAAACGTATTTTCAGTCAAGAAGTGGATTAAATGACACTCACCAGGGTTGAGTAAATAGGCAGCTCTTTGTACGGGTTAACCAGCAGAAGAGTAGGTCCAATGTAAGTCTAAAAATACAAATTATAGGTAATTAAGTACCAAGTAATTATAAGTAATAAGCAACAGTAATTCTATAAATTCAATGCATTGACTAGAAGTGAGGAAAGACGGCAGGTGTGTTTGAGACGTGTAGCATACCAAATGTAGATTGGTTGTTATGAATGAAATCGAGACAAACGGCAAGCTCAGAAACATTTGGGCAAACCCCCCCCCCCCCCCTAAACAATCAAAATCAAAGCACATAATGCATTTACACAGTTCGTCTCCACATCAGCCACTTCTCCGCTGTGCTGTGTAGACAGCGCTCACACACACAGCAAACACAGCACAGGAAGCCAGCCAGAGCCACAGCGTTTACCACAGCCCCCGCTCGACAGAACCCGCTCGCTTCTCCCGAGGCAATCCGAGGAGTGCTCCAAGTGCAACGAGGATGATGGAGTGTGTGGTGAAAAGCTCTTCAGCGACTGACTAACGTGTTTGTGTGCTTAGCAAACGGGCGTGCCGAGGGGGGAGTGCGTTCTGCTCCACTGCGTCAAGACCACTGCGTCAGGAGGCCGTGAGTAAACGTCAGATACGGAGGCGCATCTGCAGGTCTCAACATATCGTACAATAATACAGTGTGGATCCTGTCTTATAGACTGGCGTCCCCTGCCGGTTGTGCCCTGTACAACGCAACCCTGAACTGGATAAGCGGTGAATGAATGAATGACTACAATATCGATAGTTTTGAGGGAGGACAGAAAACACTGCTGAGACTGCATTCGTTGCGATCAGTCCCCCAGCCGTCTTGCAGACGGATGATGCGAGGAGCTTTCTGAACCAGCTCATCAGTCTGTGGAGAGGTCTCAATGATCAGTGGCTTTTCTCCAGCGGTGACCCTGGGACTGCACTTACTGCAGTGTGGCTGGTTTAATAAGTAGCAAGTAGAACACCGCCACAATGAGTTAACCTCCATACGTTTAACCTCTCCCGTCGTTTAAATTAGCGGTGTGTGCACCGCGAATGATGCAAATCATTCTGGATACGCACGTCTCCCGAGCGGATGAGTTAGAACTGTGGGTCATTATCTGATGCTCACGTAGATCTGGTTGTTCCCAAAGCGCTTTTGCATTTCGTACAGAAGGCTGCTTTCGGTCAGTTCCCAGAGCGAGGCCAGGTCATCATTGGGTGCTGGAGGCTCAAGCTTCACCTGAAACACACAGAAATCAGACGCCCCCACTCAGAACGAACATCACATCCAACCAAGTCAAAGGAACCCGACAATATATCCCCGCCCAACTCTCGTCTAGAGCACTGAGCCTTCATCTCAGCATGAGATCTCTGAGGTTCCTCCGGGTTTTCGGCAAGTGGCTGGATCATTAACTGCAGTAAACCGGATTTGCATTTACCCCCCATTTCCATATTTACCAGAGCTCCACTGTTCCTTAGATTCAATAGGCAATATGAACACTGTCTGCTATCGATCCACAAAGAGGAAGGCAGTCAGCAGATAAAAATTTCAGTCATTGAGTTTTCAAATGATCTCTATAGGCAGGACATTAAGCGACTTTATTGAGGTTTAATTAAATATATTTTCTACTGTGTCTCCCAAAACTGTCATAGCTATTCTCTTTATATCTATGTAAACCACAGGTGTTGAAAATGAAATGAAAATGAAACAAATGAAATCAAAATTCTTTCATACAGAGGAGGGAAAGCCAGTCAGAAAGTCAGAAAGCCCTACACAGTAAATATGTGTTGATTCAGTGAACAGAGCGAGATCATTTAAAGGAGCTGAGGGAAAAAAACCCATTCTCAGACGTTGAGATTTTTAACACTACATAAAAGAAGACATTTGTGCAGAACAGCTGTGTAATGCACTCTAGGACGTGTAGGTGTTTGCACGGAGATTACTCCGCACGTCGCGTCTCACTGACGCGTGCGAGAGGAGAACGGACACACGCCCGCCAACACCTGCAGGGAATTAGACAATCACAAGCCTTTATTAACGCCCTGATTTACTCTGAAGGGAGACGTTTTGGGATAAGGAGGACTAGAGGAACAGCGGTGCCAAGGCTAAAAGAAACAGAGCAAATAGCCAGGAAGACGACAAGGTCAAACCAGAGAAAGACATATCAGGAGAACAACCAGGGCAGAAATCCCTGGTTAGACAGAAACCAGAAGTCTGGTGAGAGGGGAACCCATGAGGGGGAACCGTGAAGAGTTCTGATTACTATTTTTTGACCCCCCGAGTGGAGTATAAATCCGTGGTTCTGGAAGTCCCGGACTCGGCCCGATTTCCCCCGACTCTGCAGAGAAAGACGCAGACTTGCCTGCTCCAGGGTGCTGGTGCCTGCAGAAAGCAGGTCAACAGCACCGTCAGCCTTGTTGGGCTGCTGGGTCAGAGGCCCGTCCCTGAACAAGATGGTCTTCTCCAGAAAACTGTCCCACTGCGAGATGGTCATGGCAAAGGGATTCCTGTGAGATGTTATGACACTGTATTAAAGTATAAACATTATAAACCAACCAGGCTGGAAGAGATCAAAACATG
The DNA here is from genome assembly GCA_025775065.1 of Hiodon alosoides. Classification (NCBI taxonomy): domain Eukaryota; kingdom Metazoa; phylum Chordata; class Actinopteri; order Hiodontiformes; family Hiodontidae; genus Hiodon; species Hiodon alosoides. The sequence goes on from JAOYSI010034015.1 coordinate 12,323, forward strand.
TAAATAAATCTAGTATGGCCGGGTAAACAGTAGTCATTCTCTTCTTATTTTATTATTAATAATAACCTTAATTAGAGAATTATGGATGGGCAGGATTATTGGCCAAGAGATGAGTAAAAGGACATACGGTTTCCTGAGGCTCGTGGACATGATATGGATGAGTGGCTCACAGAGGTCATTTGAAGGTAAATGCGATGCTGAGAGATCCTTCAAAGTCTCCTCCCTGCATTCCCCTGACCTCAACAATGTGTCTTCACTATGGTCCGCCATAGCAAAATCTGCAAACCAGCGGGCCCAGCCAACAAAGAATGCTGTTGGTGGTTATACACTATTACAACGCTTACAGCGAGCGAAAGAGATGAAAGGCATTGCCTTGCCTCACAAACCTTTGGACAGCGAATAAGCCGTCTACCCTACCTGCAGGCTTCTCTTTATCACAAGTCAGAGGAGTGAGGTCCCCACATCGGCTCAGCATCAGGCTCAGCATGCTAGTCTGGAAAGACGGAAAAGAAACATCTTGATCATTTCACTCCAGACACAAAAAAATAAGACTCGCAGAGGATCTGGGTCAACTCCTGCAACAGAACACCTCCTATTTTAATCACCCGCATCCGCAATCTCCATTTGCAGTGCCTGTTTTTGAACAGTTTCAGTTAATTGTGACCCATTCTATGTGCAGGGTGTTGCGTCAGGAACCGTCCCACCAGCCCAATGAGCCCTGCTCATTCAGTCAAGTTCTAGCGATGAGGAAAGCGTGGAGGTGGTGGGGGGGGGGGGGTCAGTGACAGCATCACATCACGTTGTTCAGACTATGCTACGTAAAGCAGGTAGACAGGTACAGAGGGAGTTGCTTTGGTAAAACAAAATATTTTATCTGACCCCTGCTTGCTACATATGCCATATTCCTGAACCATAACACATATAGCCTTAATCATAGTGCATTGGCATTTATCTAGACTACACCACTCATCGGGCTTTTGACACGTGTCCTTCAAAAGAAACTAGAGCTTCTGAGGCTGAGCAAATGCACACTTTCATATCTGAGCCCTCAGCACCCTGACAGTTCGCTTAGTACTGGAATTACGACTGTATTAAGAAAAATCTGGCATGGCCTTTTAAAGGTTTATATAGGACAGAGCCTTGTAAATTTTTACTAATGTAAATAATGCGTAGTATATAAGGGTGGAAGTAGGGTACTTGCCTAATAGTTGGAATTAAGTGATGATAGGGGTACCTGTCATGTGGTTATGAGGTGCACAAAGGGGGAGGGGGGGGTTACCTGTCCCTGTTTAGCAGCAAGGTGCAGGGGTGTCCGGGCACTGTTGTCAGCCACCTGTGGGTCGGCCCCGCCCTCCAGCAGCAGAGAGACCACCTCCTCATAGCCGCTGGCACATGCAATGTGCAGCTGAGAGCAGAGTGGAAATACAAACATTTACAGAGGAAGTGGTTAGAAAAAAGAGAGGCAGGTGCCAGACCGGAGTCTGCATGGTTGGAAATGTTTTATTACGGAGTAAAATAATGATCTCAGGATGAAAGCTGGGCATCTAACACGATGGATGAAAAACACTCACCAAAGTGACTCCCTCATCATTGCTCTGATTGATGCTCTCCCCAGCCGCCAGGAGATGCTGGACATCTGAGAGCATGACTGATGACAGATGCGTCTTCGAGTCCTGCATGGAGGATAGATCCACACCTGCGGGGGACCGAGGAACTCTTAATTCCCCCCAAAGCCATCCAATCGGTTTCTTTTGGGGATTTAACAATCAACAATTAACACCTAATTAGCTCGCACATGTACACCAACATAGCTATAAATCTGACACATTTTGTATCATAATCTCCCGATACTTTACTCCCATTAATACCTTTGCAGTTTTTTCTTAAAGATACTCCTGTGACAGTAAGCTTTCTCTTAGGCCCTCCACAAAATCAGATGTGTTAAAAGCCTAACCAGCTTAATTGCAAACAAGGCTTCCCTGATACCTTTCCTCTGATAAAAAAAAATCTATTCGGTTCACACACACATCTCAATGTACCAATGCTGAACTGCAGAATCGCTTCCTAATTGTGACTGTGTGCCTGACCTTCCGATCCCTTTGAGGACCACCTATGAGACAGCTTGAGTTGTCGTAGTCAAGCTGGATATTCACAACCTGTCTTGTTTTGTCTGACACCATTCCCAAGCTGTCACAGTGACGAGGTGCCGTTATTAGGAATTTTGCGCTGGAGCTGGAGGAACAACAGCCCAGAATAAATGTCAGGGGCCCACAGCAATCTCTGGAGAATCTAAATCTCTTCAGGCCTATTTCTACACAGGTGAACCTGCACAATAGGTAATCAGCGGACACAAACGAGGGCACAGACTTTCCTAGCTCTTTTTGGCCCTATAATAAATCAACAAGAATAATGGGCATTCAAATGCAAATGAGTTCAATGTTAATAAGAACGTTGCATATGGCCCGACGATGGTGTTGATGACGTGCAGCTCAGGAGCTAACCGGTCGGAGCGTCGAACGTCCTGTAAAGTCACCTTCACTCCGACACGGCTGGATCAGTGGAAACTCACGGGACAAAGATGAGGCCACAGTGCCTTTGGTCCATTAGCAACAGCTAGAGGCTTCAAGCCATCGCTATGAGTTAGAGTTGGGCCCACAGGTTCGACAGGCCCCCCCTTTCGGTAACAATCTTTTATCCCTGATTGCACCCCTGAGGCTCAGCTGTGACTGTGGGCCCGGGATGCCTTTTCGTCCTGAGAAGTGTCACCAGAGCCCAGGGCCTTTTACTTCAGCGCTCCAGCCAAGGGGAGGTTATCAAGAACACGGGCCACGTAAAGCTGCTCATTCATTACTGGTGACGCTTCGCCACTTTGAGCGTGCCCTTTTGAAATGTCCAATACCAACGCATCCTAACTCTTAAGACAGCAGACACTGTGCCATTTACCGTTTTCTTCCAGGTACTTGATGAAGATGTATCTGGTGTCAGACCCACCCGAGGTGTAATCTATCGGAATGCGTCCATTGACATCCTGGAGCCACACATCCGCGCCAGCCTTGGAATGAAACGAGGGGAAAAACACAGAGAGGAAACAACGTTCACCCAGTCTTTATCAGCAGTGAAATCCTAATGTAAATGTGTCAGAACGCATATGAAGGCCACAGAAAACTACATAAGGCCGGAATTGTAGAGAATTGTAGACAAGAATTTGGGCACAATATACGCAATACATTTGGGAGAATTATTATTATTATTATTATTATTATTATTATCTGTATCACTACATTGTTTTTTTACATTTTTTGGCTAGCATAGTATCTCCAGTGATCCCTTTATTTTCGGGACTGAATTCACCAAGCACCTTATTTTGGAAGGAATTTGTATTAGTGATCATCAAGGCAAATTACAAGTTAACAGGGGGCTATATTAACAACCATCATTACAGTAATTTGACGGTTTGTCATCAGTGATAAGGCCTCTGTCCCATTAGGAGAGCCCCTCTCTGAACGTTCCCCATAATGTACCCCACTCACCATTCACCCTCCATGTTAATTTAGCGCTCAGTGGATGGTGAAGGGTTTCCGACAGCTCCAGGGACTACTCCTCCCTCGCGCACAGAGAGGCCTTGGGTAATTAGCCTGGTTCCAATTGATCGCAACGACTCGCCAACCCTTAGCATTTCATCTCGCTGGGTAGGAGCAGCCCGAGAGAGGCAATTGACCAGTCAGGATGGGGCGTATCGACTGTGACCCTCCCGGGGAGCAAACCGGCAGGGAGAGGGAGCGTTATTTTTCTAGCCCTGCAATTGCAGCTCGGTTCTTGGTAATTAAGATGACAGGCCTAATGACGCCATGCAGCGAAACATCCATGAGCTAATTTTGTTGCTAATTTAAATATGGATGGGCCCAGGATCCGGGTAAGAGTGTTCTTAAAATAAAACTCTGCTTTTAAATCAAATTCACAAAATAACACCATATTCATACTTTTTAGTCTGGCTGTTCCAATAAGGTGTGATACGTATGAAACAACTAACTACAGTTGCTTTGACACCCACGGTGCCTTAAATATGAGACAGGACTTTATAAGGACATTATAATTACTACATTTGCATTCTAATGGTAATGTAGCACGCTGGGGCGTGCCCGGTCCGGGGGTGGAAAGAGACAGACGGGTGGTTTTTCACCTTCTAGTTGCATAATTACAACAAAGTTAACATAATCAGAGAAAGCAATGAAAATAGAGAAACTCAACACGCTTTTCAAATAGTTGTACAACGAAATAATAAAACATTCCACCCTTTAACAGAATAAAGCACATCAGCCACCAAAAAGACTAGGTTTAACCTATTCCCATAGCCAGCTCTTGATCGCAGGAACCTGTGCGTGAAATAACTCAGAGATAACACACGGCTGTTCCAAACTGAACCTTGTGAGGTTGCACAAGCTTGAATATTGGAAACGAATCGAAAATCAATATGCATGCACGAAACGTACTGAAACATTTGCAATTAAATTAAGAACTTTGCAATTAAAATCCGGTCGTTGATAACATTGGTGGCCATTAAAGGATTTCATAACTACCAATTAGTCTTAACAGAGCTGTGACATTAGATCAATTATAGTCATGGTTTCGTAGCTCAGGGTTTTTTTTTGTCTTGTTACAGCAACTCAAACGCCAATGAAGCCAAGAAATAATCTGAACTGTTTCTCATTGGTTTAAACACAGTTTTAATCATATGTACCTTTTTTTACATTTTGACAGTGGTTGCAGATGAGGTATAGACAGGGTTTAGGTGAACTTCAGGTTTAAATCCTAGTATTGTTCCCTGAACCCAAGTTAGACACATTTAACTGTTTTCTGTAATTGCACCAGAGGGCTTAAATGCGTGGTGGGTGTTGAAAGAGCTCTCTTTATTCCACTGATAGTCCAGGTGTGTAAATGAAAAATAATTCAAACAAAGAGTAACATTTGTGTATTAGATGATGTAATATGAGGTAAAAAAAAAGTAATGCAGAACAACACAGTGGATTAATGCCTAATGTCGGAGCAATGTACAACAGAAAAGAGAAATTTCAACAATCTGCATCTTCTCTATTGCAGCCCCCACTTAAATAAGGGATTAAATAATCAAATGTCACTGTGTGTGCCTATTAGTGGGTCCTTCTGCTCTGAGAACATGAAACGCAGACATTTAGGCCCCGCTTCCTGCCAATAAACAGAGTAGCTGCCTGGTAGAAACGCATATAAAACGAGACATTTGGGAAGCATTTTCCCGAAAGCCACCTGGGGGGACCTGGAGAGACGCATGGGCGGTTTAATAAGCCGTGTATTATTAAAATGAGCTGTACAGAACTGTGTCAAAGCTGCCAGACAGAGCCCGGATTAACGACAACACGAGCTCTATAGGCAAAAACAGCCTGAATTGTTTCACTAACTGTGATGAGAAACGTTGCCGCTGCCAGCAAGCCCATTCATGGTACTTTCGAAAAGGAATCCATATCCAACAATGTAAAATGTCTGCATTGCAGAAGCAGTAGACAAGCCTAACCTAGGGAATGCATAGAGGAAACCAAAAATTAGTTTGTGTCCAAAACATGACGTTACAGTTAGTCTGACTGTTAGTCTTACTCTGTAGCAGTAATGTTGTTTTACATGCTTTCAGAACATAGACATCTGTCTTTGTACGGCCCCCGCTCAGCTAGTGAATTTCGCAGGAAGTTGTAGAACGGCACGGCGGAATAAACCCCTGAGCACAGTCAAGTCGATTATCACCAAGTGGCGTCTCTTGAAAGAGCTCAAGAATTCAATGGCTTAGACAGAAGTAAATTCCAACGAGTCAACAATATCCCAGCTGTCTTTTTTTGGCAGATTAACAGGAAATAGGCCATTTCGGAGAAAGAAAGAAAAAACAACCCATCTCATATCCCATGCGGAGTTAACAAATAGAATTGCAAATAGGCTTTAAATGATATGGCCAACATCTGGCAAAAAGGTTTTCTTGTCAGATGAGACAGAATTTTAATGTTTTAAAATGAAAAGTGTCACTTCTGGCAAAAAGCCATCACAGAACTCAACATGATTCCTACTGTTGGGACACTCACAAGGAGCCTTGGCTAAGCAGATCCCAGAGTAAAACTGGCATCATGACTGGCTGAGGGTACACTAGAGTGGCGTAAGGATGACAAAGTGGCTGAGACAAAAGTCCTGTCCTGAATCCTACTGGGGGACTACGGCAAGACTTCCTGTCCACACACGTTCCCCTACCAACTACAAAGACCTTTGCCATGAAGGATTGACAAAACGCGATCAAAGCCAGTGCTCAAAGTTGGTAGCAAGGACTTATTCAAAAAGGGATCTTGTCTTCTGATGAACATATTCATTTGAGCCTGTGATCGCTGCCAAAAGTGCTCGCTTCTATGTCTTGACTCAGGTGGGTAAATAGTGATAACATCAACATAATTCAATTTTTTTATTTTTCTTTGTAGTTTTTGCTGACATCTTACTTTCACCCATAAATGTGTTTACTCTGCACAGTCAAGTTTTGATTTAAAATGCACACTTTAAAAAACAAAAAATGTGTAGACATAATTGACACTTAAACAAAATGGGGATGGATATTTTTGCAGGGAACTGTATATTGAAGTGCCTTTGAAATATCTCAGATTTGTATGCTCAATAAACAGAATATGGGTAATATTAGCAACTGGGGTCATGACATTGCATTTAGTGAAGATAGCCAGCAGAGCAGTAAGATATGGATGAGTTTAAGCACCAATTTTGCTCCAAGAAAAGGTTTATAAAATGTCCCTAACCGATATTTCATACTCAACAACGGGGGTGCCGTTTTTTCTCATTCCTCCAAGTAGGAAAGAAAAGAAGAGACGATTAGAGAACAGGCGAGAAAAGGCAGAAGGAGAAGAAACGAGGAACTCACCAGAAGTAACAACTGTACCATGTCAGTGTTGTCCCAGGCACAGGCTTCGTGGAGCGCTGTCCACAGGTCCTCGTCCTGATAGTTCACGTCCAGCCCTCGGCCAATCAGAACCGCAGCTGCTAGGGCGTTGTCGTGCCGTGCACACTGCCAGGGTCAGACGATGCATTGTGGGCGTCACCGTCAGGAACAAGGTAACGAAGCAAGGTCATCGCATTTACCAGCAGTGAATGTCTTGACATTATGTTATGTTGCATACAGTTATCAGTTAAATACTGATGTAAGCTTGGACCCTAATGGATAGTTAAGCTCATGCAACACTGAAAACCGTGCAACAATAATGTTAATGTAGAGTCGAAATCTTAATAAGGGGACGTCTTGCGTCTGTTAACGCGATTCCAACCGTGGTGACTTTGGGAGCACAACCAGGCATCAGCTCAGTGAATGCGCCAAGCGGAAATTTTTATTTGATGCTGAATTGTCGGTGGAAGTGGCAAACCACCACGTCGCAGCTATATGGGTAATTATTTTTGAGATGAATGCAGTCAAAATAGCAAAAATAACTGCTATGAAAAGGAAGAATTCGCAGCATTGCAAAGAGTTTTCGCTGTTTTTCCTCAAACCGATCTACAATTTCATTACTTGACAGACGATTAATTTTGCCTCGGATATTTTAAATATACATATGAGTGGTTAAGATCCTGTACAAAGTCACCACTGTCTCCTTCTCGCTACAATGACTGCAGCAACGACTTTGAGTTTGTTGCTGTTAAGGTTAACACCTACTTCCCCCTGTTATTTAAATAACACGGGCAATTACCTTTACTTCAGTTTCGTTCTGCTTTGATTAATTTTGACGTTTCAGAGGAATCTATCTGAATCATTTCCCACCACTATTTTTACACTAACATAGTTACATCCATGCTTGCATATTCACCTTCCTGAACAGGAAAAACAATGCTATTCACGAATCTTCCTAATTTAAAACCTAAAACATCAGTGCACCAGGTTAGCAGATACGCATAGATTCGTTATTGTCAGTGGAGACACTGCTGCCAGAATTTAAACGCTTGCAAAGCCTTAGTAAAAAAAATAAATAAAAAAAATCTCGCTGGAAAAGAGCGTCATATTAGCAACTACTTTCATTTTAGCGACTTGCTTGACATGAATCTAAAGAGGCATAGATATATCATCACCAGAGGTAATCACCAAAGGTGTGTCGTAGAGCTGTAGATTTCTACCAGCTCAATCAATCGGAAAAAATGTGCAGGGTTATAAAATAGGTAAATGTAAAGACACCCAGGGGAAGTCAGTCGGTCTTCCTCAGGCTCAGTCGCTGAAAGGCGGAGACAGAAGTTAGTGGTCGGCCTCCGTCTATGTTGTGGTGCGGTGCCCTGGATGTCAGATTCAGAACCGTGCACAATGAGGAGTAGGCTCGTGCAGGACGCTCACCAGATGCAGCAGAGATCCTCCGGAGGAGATGATCGTCCTGGAGTTAGTCCCATCCTTCAGCAGCCCATGGACTGAAACGTCAAAGATGTATAAATGATTAAATCTTCTCGGAAAGGTGAAATAAGTGACTTGAAAACCCTGCTGAAAATTGATTTATAAATATAGATATTATAATGCAGTTGCAAATAGGCGAAATTATATCTCTCCCTTTTGGCAAACACGGGACTAACTGTTGAAAAGTAAAAGTGACTCAAACTCTGATATAAATGTATTAGCTGTATAATGTCTCCATAACAAGTTTTTATTTGTATTAGCTCAGGCCCTGTTGCTGTAGGTTAAAGTGGGATATTTAGCATTCCGGAAATGTCAATGAAATTCGGGAGTTAGAATGAGCCAGGCAATGAGTCGGAAGGAAGTAAATTAGTACAGTAGTTCTCATTATTATGTTCTGTCTAGGTCTACGTAGTTAATGATTCCACAGGTCAGGTTTATGTCACGGGAGGCTGGAGGGTCCTTGTCTATACGCCGTTTATTATTTTGATTATTATGAGTTTTTTTTTCATTATTATTTTGCTGCTTAGATGCTCTTACCGAAAGTGACGTGCATAGGTTCAATTGTGCATTTGTTTAGGGACATCCTTACCCAGTATCCCTGCTAAAACTGCTGTAGAATTGGACATGACTCTGGGAAGAAACCAGGGTTTCTCAAAATACTCACTTGACAGCTTATTGCCATTAATGTGTAGCATTCCCATGGTAAAACTTTGCTATGGTGGATGCGCAAGCTGAACTAAACCTTCTGTCAATAGTGCTGTCAATCTGTGTCCTGTTTCACAACAGCCTTGGAGACACCAATTAGTGAGTAATCCTTCTGCCAACATCCATCCCTATACCTAACACATGTTCATTATTATGGATGAGCGTGTAGAGGAATTAGGACGGATTCCTGTTGATCAATTCCTATGGAGTTGGGTGAAGACCTTTCATTAATTAGAAGGCTCTCTACTTTCTCCAGAGTAAGAGAGAGAAAAAAATCCCTTGATCGCTTAGAGAATCCGACAGCGCCTCGTTACTGTTTACCATCCCTGGTCTAAATGGCTTAATAGATCAAAAAATGTGAAAAATCTCAATTTAGTTGCTACCTCTGCGGTAAAGTATGTAATCCTTACATTATAGGCTATTTAAAGGCTTATCAAGAATGAATAGAATGTTAATTTGATTAGTAAATATTCACTGGTCCTCACCATATGCAGTATTGTCAATATAATGCTAATGTTTGGAAAGGCACTTTCTAAAAGCAGTGAAATATCGAGTACATTAATTGTGATCTTTGAGAAATAACAAGGGGAAATTAGAGTATCCCATACCCTCCGATGGAGGTATGTCAGTCACATTCTCAGGCATTATACTTTAGCACACAACTCTCTGAATGGCTCTAATATCAACCTGTGCCACCACTCCTATTTCGAATGAGAGATGTCAAGACATGAACGACGGCAGATGTGAGGTCAAAGAACAAATCACGTGCTGACAAAGTACTCGGATTAGAGGACCGGGATGTTTCCACGGAGCCCTGTGTCCTGGATCTGTTCCCCAGTTTTATATACTGCGGATGTGGCGCTGACTCCATTTTTCATTGAGTTAGACAGAAGCTGGGACCAAATCAAAACTTTGTGAGAGGAAGAAACACAATTAGATACAGTTATGTAACGCGCCATTAGGGGGTTGCCAAAGTTTTGAATTGGTCCCAGCCTAAGAGTGTCTAGCTGTATAAATCAGATTTAATTAGAAACATCAAGCCCTTTGCATGTATCTGGAAGAGGCTACAGCTTTATCCATTAATTCAATGGGGAACAGAATTAGAAGCCTGCTAATATTGGTGTCCTGCAATATAATAAAAAATAAGTACCAAGAAAAGACCGCATATACCTGACATTCATTTGAGAATGAGCCTGAGTAAATATTATATAAATATAAACTGAAAATGTATTATGCCGAAGTGCACCAGAATTATATATCTGCTTCTAAAGCCATTTGAAAACATCGAAGTCACCGAATTTGGTTATGATTAAAACAGGGTCTTTGTGTGTGTCCTCATTGGGAAGAACCACGCACTTCTCACCATCCACGACAGCAGTAATTTATTTTTCTAGTCCATATGTATTTGGGTTTCTGCATATCACACCTGCCCTAACATCACTACTCAGCAACACCCATTTAATTAGAGCCAGTATGGTTGTGCACAGCGTGATCCTTTGTCAAGATCTGATGTCACGAAGCACCAATTTAAAGCAGTGAAAGGGAAGGTCTTTTGCTTAGATTTAAGTTTTTTTAAAGAAAATTTACAGTAAAAAAAAAAAAAAAACTAAGGTACTAAGTTGTTTCCTTTTTTGAAGGAAATAGTCTATATTTTAGCTCGTTTTATTTTTCCGTCGTTTAGTCACAAGGAGAGCCTTTTTTACAGTGTTGTTCAGAGAATGGCATCATTTGGAAAAAATAACCTCCCTCATGGTATTCAAATAAGGCTCTTGTTAGCTCTGTGTGATCTGTTTATACTTTTCAGCTGTACTTATATCATTACAAACTTCACCAAAATGCCCCAGATTCTTTTTTTGCCTGTGTTAATTGCATTTACGACCTCTAGGGGAGAAAATATACATTGATTATTCTGCATTAAGTTAAATAATTAGATTAGCTTTCATGGGGCACAGTAATGTCTGGGCTCAACTATTATCTAAAATATTTGCCTTTGCTTCTCTAGCACGCCTTTCTTCTAATGTGATTCTCTGCAGGTAATGTCAGTGGGCCTCCTGCAGTCAGGGGTCCTCCGCGCTTCTTTGTTATTGAGAAGTTTAACTGTACATTCATTAGACTGAATGTCAGACAGTGTCTGCATTCCAAAGGCCTAGCAGTTTAGATTCTTGCCCCAAGACATGTGTTGCTCTCCACAACAAACCGCCCTAAAGGTCACCCTCTCTTCCCGTCTAACTCTGAAGTCAGTGAAAGGACTCCAGCCTGGTTCTTATAAATCAAGGCAGAAAGTTTTCTGCCAGCCCGGGCAGCGATTTAGGGACATTATAACTTGAAGATGCAATTGACTTGTGGGATAATATTGCTGCGCTATGAGTTTGTGTAAATTGCTTGACTGAATTGGAACAGCGGGCTCAGGCTTTTCCCCTGAGTTCTAAACATCCAACTAGGTCAACAACCTCGTTAGACTGTGCATCAAGGCAATTATGAAATATCATCCTTTATCAAAAATCTTGGCTTAAGTCTGCAACATTTCAACTTTTATGAACAGTTTAATAGCACAAAACATGAAAGAAACCGCTTGATCCAGAACCATATCAACACTTTTTAACAAGGTGAGTCAAGCAGATTCTAGGCAATCTGTAATTTTGAATTCCTTTTTTTTGGAAGTATCTAAAACATATTACAGCTTCAGAAAATTGTGCATGTTTTTGAGCAAATGGTACTCTACTATAAAAAGTAATTAACCACCATTGAAAACTGGATAACCAGCAGCTTAATTTCTTTCTCACACATTGTTACATCTCCTTTGTGTTATAACTGCCCAGCACCAGGCTAAACCCTGGATCATACACCATTTTTCTTATTTTCCAGACATCTAGATGTCAGAAGCAGACTATGAGACCCTGACACTGTTTGGATTAGCCCTACAAAGCACAGTCTCTCAGAACAGCCTGAGAACCCCTGGTGATTTAAAAAGCTAGGCTTTTAAAAAATAGAAATAAAGCAAACCGGCATGTGAATTATGGCAGTATTGACTTCTGAAACTCATCTGCTCCCCTCAGAGACGTACGCAATGAAAATGAACAGTCAGAACACTTTCAGCTGCCCCCCCTGAAGACTTCTTAAAAAGTGATGGGGGTGTTTTACTTCACAGTATGATGGAATGGGAGAATACGTGTCCTCCCTACACTCTACTCATAGTTTATCAGTAGATAAATAGCATGGCAAGGGGCTGTTTATGATACGTATGAGTGGAAACAGGCAAATAATTCCCTTAGTGGTTTAGTGGTGTTACAAGATAAATAAATTTAAAAAAGATGTGTTATTTATGTATTTATTTTGTCCAGGGAGACATTTTATTTCTAATTTTTTGATAAGAGTCAGTGTCGGGTGAACTCCCAGTTGCTGTGACCCAAGACTTTTAAATAGTGTGTGTGTGTGTGTGTGTGTGTGTGTGTGTGTGTGTGTGTGTGTGTGTCTGTCTGTCTCTCTCTGTGTGTAGGCTAACTAACTCATCTTATAAAAGTAATAAATATATTTCGCTGATTTATTACTTCATGAATGCTCAATGGGGATTTCGACCCCTGTTTCTGATGATCATATATTTATTATTTAACCTTGTCAAAACTCAGCTATGATTAAATAAACCAACTATGAGTGTCTATCATGTTTAGGTCTTAGGCACTGATTTTAAAATACCCCTGTAAATGAAAACACTTATTTCACTAGCCATTATTAGCCATGTTTTTATTTTAAGTTGGCCGACCCAGGATAACTTGCCCAACTGTCCACTGAAAGGACAGTTCAAATGTCCTATTTTAAATAGCCAGGAGGATCCAATGCTGTCTGGCCTTTGGTTGGGACTTCATTTTGACTCAATGACCGAATGAAACATAAGTTATTTTGCATTAAAGTCTTACTATGCCTGGTGAGTGATTATCAGACTGGTTCACATTTTGAATTGATTATGCGAAAGTTGCAGGACCAGTGAGCTCACCAGCTAGTGTTGTGAGCTGACAAGACCATGTGACCTGCAATGGCTGCTGTCCGGTTGGATTCAGATTCTGATTGGCAGCTGGACAGATGGCCGGTTAAGGGAGGATGGAGGTGAGAAGATGTTGGAGGCAAAATAATTGTTTCTGGATCGGCACCAGCCCATTACAGGACACATCCAATGGGCCTGAGAGTGATCCCTTCTCTCAGACCCAGCCCGGCTGGTCTTGTTCCGATTCGTAAATGATTTAAGAACCGTTACAGAGATCACCAATCATTAAACTTCACTTAAGTGCCCCCACTGATTTGATGATTCACTGTGTCAGTTAGAGCACCGTTGTTGGTTTTAGAGTGACATTTAAATGTCCCATTTATAAATGTCAGGCTGAAGCTTCCTTTATGTTTACATGCACAAATTTAAATACACAAAATTAGTTTAAATTCAAAAACATGGATCCCTGCATGGGCCTTTATAATAAATTACAGGCATTAAACGTACCTGTACATGATTTGCCATTGAAATTACTGCAAATGCTGGATAACCTGAGGTGTACAGGCCATTATTAGCAAGCATAAAGGCCTTTTGATATTTCAGAAGCTCCCTAATGTCACCTGAGAATGAAGTCAACCTCCTCTTTGAAAATCATAATCAGTGGATGCTCTTATTTAATTCAGCACGAATGCTTCTCATATTGCAATCAAAATGTGCGGAAATCCTACGGTATTCAGAGTTTATTGCTTATTTTTTATTAAAAGCCTGCATAATTTGGACATTAATTAATTAATAATAAATAAAAAAAACAGTATCAGAGTCAAGTAATCAGACCAGATATGTTTGGGGAAATTTGAAAATGTTAAAATGTTTAATAATCATAGTTGGTACACCTGAGCTTGGTAATCTTTACATGGTACTATTATATCGCTATAGCGCATTTTTATGTATCCAAGGCAACTACAGTACTACAATCTACTCAAATTATTTGTGTGATAAGTTAAGTTTACAGAAGACTTGATCATTTTAAATCGTTATGGTAAAATACCCCAGTAGATTTTAACCCCAAACCTGTCTGACTAAAGACATAACTTACACTCCTTGTTGTCATGGCGTACGATGGCATCTTTGATGATGTCACAAGTGTCAAAATGAACTTTGGTCGTTTTCCTCTGTTCGAGCCAAGCCTTGTGCCCCGTCAGCCCCTGCAGTGCCTTCTCCCGCTTGTCATACGCCCGGACCTGGTCGTGGCGCTTCTGGCCCGCCTGGCGCTGGCGCAGGCCGAAGGGCGCCGACCCCAACAGACGCTGGTTGAGTTCCATGGCTGGGGACCGAAAGGCGTTACATAGCTGAAAACAACCTGCAAGGAGAGACGGACAGAGGGACGAAGACAGAGTTAGGGAGGTGAACACACAGAGCGTCCTCATCACAAACGTACAGGGGGTAAGGGGAGTGCTAAGTCGGTGGTTCTGGTTTCCGTTCTTTTAGGCAATTAACAAAGGGGTCGGTTTGCTTTGAAAATAAGGCCTGCTTCTAATGTCACGTTTCCCTAAAAATGTGAATCTTTTATATTCATTGACAGACTGATGGTGTATTGGTGTATTCAAAGGGTAATGTCACTGTGCACCCTCTGGTATCCATTCAAAAACTCAGATCTGTCCATTAACATGTCAGGTTAAGCACCTGTCCTGAAGAAAATAACAGTTGTCCACAAAGCGCTGGTATGCAGTAGGCTTGAAAGCCCAACTTTATATATATATTTATTTATTTTTAAAGTGCTATGGGCATGCTATGATGAATTTAATTAGAAGACACCATAATCCAAATGACTTATATAACTGGCATTAAGTATACAATGCTTATGGGTGTGGAAGCAGAGTTCCAGCCTGGGCGCTCTGATTTTACACTGCTCCCTTGATGACTGAGAATGAGGAGATAAGGCTTGGTGTATCATGAATACTGGCACAGCTAGGTGTGTGGTCAGGAGCAATTATAAGCACTAAGAAGGGTTCATCTTTTTCACCACAGTATACCATAGTTTTATACTTTGGCTTTACAGTCGTTTACCATGATTCGTTGCTGTTGGTTGTATGTCAGCAACTGATATAATGAATGTGGTCTAGGCCTAGGCTAGATCACTGTTCAACTACCTGGCAACTTACACAGCTACATTCATCTACATTCATTCATCTGGATATTTTACTGAAGCAATTCAAGTACGAGGCTCTCACCTCAACCACTACACCACCAGCTGCCCCTAGACATTTGTATTTATATAAATAATAATACAAGAAGAACTTGCATTCTAACGTGCTGAAACCATAACCAAACGTAACAGAGAAGAAACTCACACTTTTGTAATTCAAGTCCTATGATGAATTCAAATTTACTCTGCTATGAAACCTCCGCAGAAAAATTCTGCCTTCTAAACTGTTTATAGAATATAAAATGGAAAATAAAACATTTATACTACTTTTCATTATTGTTCAAATAATTATCAGCGAAAAAAATCACATCCATTCTTTTAGAATTCGGTGAACATAAATTCAACTCGCTGATTGAAGTACAATTTTTGGAGAGCGTCTTTATCATAAAAAATGAAAGGGAATACATTTGGCTTCTGTGAAACGGATGCTGAACCCACAAGCCTGGGGACATTAAGCTGTTTATGACTAACACGCCTTTGAAGTGCTTTATCCACGGAGTGTTTAAATGGAAGGGGGAAAAAAAAAAACCCCAGATCCATTACAAGCAGATAGCTTACTGTGTTCCCATAACTGACAGTGGCAGAATGTAACTGTTCAGGGAGGTGGGTCATTTGTGTCTGCACCTTTGATGTGTTGCCATTCGTCAAGTGCAGATAAACTGTAAACACCGCTTGTAACCGCCGTCTCTCACCACCTCTTTCTGCACGGTTCCTTCATCAAGCGGACGGAGAACTCTTCGTTAGGACACTTTGGAACCAGAGTAGATACTCAGCCTCCCCAATGTGTGGCTAAAGTACCCCACAAGGAGCTTGGCAATCCCCAGTCACGGGAGAATCACTGTTACGCTGAAGGACAGCTGCCTTTCAGCCCCGGTTTTTCATCTCCCGCATTGGGCCGCAGCTGGGGAAAACGTGCCGCTGCCGGCGCTGCTCCTGTGATGCACTGCGGCTGGGGTTTGGACCGGTTTTATGGCAGTGCTTTGAGTCAAAAACTGGGGCATCCTTGAGTCTTTATCTCTCCCAGCAGGCAGCACAGGGCCATGGAGACGAGGACACACAAACAAGGGAGAAACCGAGTCCTCCTTCCTAGCACTGCATAAATGAAAGATGTGACAGAAGTTTATTCCAAAGGTGAAGTGGTAGGCTTTGACATGAGATCTTTTTCAGCTAGTCCGGAGAGTAATTGGAGTTTTTAATTGGAGTAGATTTTACTGCAATCCGTAAATCAATTTCTTTCAATGGGATAGGCTCGCGGTGCTAGCCCGCCAGTAAAATGCCTACTTTCTGGTCCCCGTCTTGAGTTGTTTGCTTGTGTCGTGAATCACGCGACAAGAACGCGTGAGCCAAAGGCACCCGTCTGCTGATGGAGCATGCACGCTGGATTAGATCAGTACGATCACATGATATTTGGTATAACCAATGAGAGAAGCACACAGAAACACGCCTTAGCCTCAGCCATAATGTAGCCAGCAACGCAGGCACAGCACATTGATAAATCTATTCTTGCATTAGAAATCTGTTTTATTATCCTGGGCTACAGCGTTAAAGCGTATTGTGTTTATTTTGCTCAGATGTTAGCATTAAGGCTACTCATAGTTTTTTTTTTATCCTCTTTTTTGAATAGCTAATCCGCCCATAGATGTCATAAATATACCAAGCGCAGTAAGAAATACTGCCTACCAAGTGTCAATTTGGCCTTGATATTATATGTAATTTCATCATCAACCAACAACTTCATTGTCAGTCCCATCTAATTTGATTATTGACAAAATCACGAAAGTTTCAAATCAAATAAAGTCTGTATATTGTAGTATACGAACGTGCAATGAAAATATTAATACACGAGCAACTCTCAACAGTGCCAAATAAAAACAATACTAACAATATCAATGTCAAAATATCAATATTAGAGGGGTGTTGAAAAAAAATACGACGTGTGAAACTCGAGTCACCTAACTGCATTCCAAGTCAACATTAGAAAGACAATTGTGTACCATGGTCCACGATGGTTAGCCAGTGAAAGTGCACTTAATGTCATCATCCATCAAGTAAATCAGTATCCCACGGTAAACATGGTCCAAAATATCCCCGATTTTGTGATTTCAATTTATTTAATCTTGTAGAACAAGAATGTTGATCGCATTATCTCTGCTAATGAAAGCCTCCCTCCTACTAACCCATGCTATGATAGAATATCGTATTCATTTTCTCTTCAGAATATTTCTTGCCCTGTCTAAAAGTTAATTAGCCAAATAACATTTCTCCATATTAGGACATCCTACATGCATTCAGGCCATGAAATCTAAGAAGTGCCTGACAGCTTTTTATTACGAGCGATATTACTGATGCTTTGCTAAAACTATTATGCACATTGTCAAACGCTAACAAGTCTGGATGGCTAACACGTGCCGATTCCTTCCTCGCCTGCGTGCCTGACACCGACTCCTCCATATGATGTCAGCACTTTACAGAAGCAATAGAAATGCTTCTGCCTTCGGATCTGGGCTATATAC
>JAOYSI010034043.1:0-17769 GCA_025775065.1 Hiodon alosoides
ATAACCATTTTAAATCGAAAAGTCTTATTACATAATCTAAATATAGATAGCTAGCAGCAATGATGTGGTCTTAGCAGATGTGGCCACCAGGAGAAGGGAAGCTCTTTGTTGAATGAACACATTTTATGGCACATTGTACTGATGCCCTGTTTTCTGACTGGGCGTCAGTACAATTAAATGAACAACACAGTATGATGTGTTGACCACAAAATGGTATCTCAATGGTTGTTTAATATGCAGTGTGGACACACGTACACACAAAATTTTATTCCTTGCACTCAGTATAATAAAATTACTAATGTCATCAAATTAAATCTTCAGGATAAACATGAGTCCGTTGAGGAGCAGGGTATTTTGGTACGGTCATCTCTGTTTGTTTTAAAACGAACGCTGTCAACAGAAGCTGTTTGTTGAATGAACACATTGCATGTCTGCAGGTCCCCGAGTCAAATTAACTGGAGGATGTGAAAATGGCATTGGCGCAGTGCAGATACTGTCTGAATTACGCAAGTCTGTTGTTAGTGCTTGAAAAAACATTTCACAAATTTGCAAATGACACTGGCCAGGAATCGAAACCCAAACCTTTTTGCCATTTCAACGATTCTAGAATTGTACCTGAGAAATGGTGTTAGCCTCTATATGCAACGGAAATTCATGGATTATCACGTAACTGCTTGCTACTGTGCAACACGGCTTTGCTTCACTGCTAAGACCCCTAATAATGTTCTTGGAAATTTGAGCATTACTTTTTAGAGATTCTCAAGTATCATAGTGGAATGAAGGGCAAATAAGGGAAAATGGCTGCTCAGTGTGTTTGTAATAGAAGCAATCAATGCACCTGTCAGAAATGGCAAACTCCAGTACACCTGTTGCATTGAAACCTCTCAAGCTTCCACAGCGTTATAAGTTCTGAAAAAACAGATTATCAAGTCACAGAGCTCATAAAATATCTCAGCTTAAACGCCACTCAACGATGTCAAAGACTTCTTAATTTTTCCTTGGGTTATTAAAAGGAGCGCATTGGCCGTGAGCAGCAATTAAAATGTATACATTGAGAGAAAAAACCAGCCAGGATGTCCCCACAAAAATACCACCAGTCTAACTGTGAAAGAAACCGATGGACTGTAAACCTTCTCCGTAACGATATCAAAGTCGGTTTGGTGAGGTCCTCTCTTGGCTTGTCTCAAACCAGCTTCTCCTGATGGCCACCTGCAGGCTGGCGATGCCGTCAAGATAGATATGCCACCCGTCTAATTGGTGCAGAGCGGCTCATTCAGGATATGTGTGTTGACAGGATTCAGTGAGTGGGGACGCTTTCACTCGAGTTCGGGAGAACGTTCTCTACATATATTGTGGTACAACTGTGGGTAGGGAATCTGTGTCCCGCCTCTTTAATCTGTGTCCCGCCTCTTTAATCTGTGTCCCGCCTCTTTAAGACCAACGAGCCATTCCATTCCATGCCTGAATACTGATTGTCAACAGTCCTCAGCTGAGTAATTGGTACAGCTGGAGGCAAAGGTTCAATCAGCCGCATAATATAAGGCTGCTGGATTGTTTAGTTGTGGCCTTTACCTGAGAGGAAAGTGCATGAGGTAGTTTGGAGCACATTTGAGCTGAACTTGAGGAACACGTGTCAGTGGTTTTGGAGTTTGAGTGCTTTGACCCATTTTTGTAGGAGAACTTGATTTCTGTTTGTTTATGAATTGATCCATTACTGCTGAATGAGAACCTTTTTTGACTTTATAGGGGGTTGCCACTTGTCACAACCATACAGAGTTCCACTCCTATCAGCTAAATAATAATAATATATATTTTTTTAAACATTGCCGGTCCGGCGAATCCCAGTTTCCGTTACGTCATACCGATGGCAGAGACAGGATTTTTGGTGTAAGCCAGTAAGTCCATTGACCCATCCTGCCTGGTGGTGGTGGTAATGGAATGGTGTGGGGAATGTTTTCCTGGCAGACGTTTGGTCCCTTTCTACCAACTGAGCAACATTTGACCACCACAACATATATCTGAACATTGTTGCTGACCAGGTGCACCCCATTCATTGCACCCCACAGTTTATACTTTGTCTCATGGAAAATTTCACAAATGTCACAAAGCAGGTATAGTCTCAGAATAGTTCCAGGAACATGACGGCATGTTCAGTTTACCTGGGTGGCCTGAGCAGTCCCCAGCTCTCCACCCAATATAGTTTCTTTGAGATTAGATGGAACAGGCCGTTTGCAACATTTACCGCTGTCCAATCTGCAGCAAAAGCGTGGTTCCGTAACGTCAGAGCGGAATAACGTCCTTATGGAACATTTCTGACAGCTAGTAGAGTCCACGCCTGGAAGAATTCAGGCTCTTCTGGAGGTAAAGCATTAACGCGGTTGTCATTGTAATTTTTCAGTGTAACACACCTGCTGGCTCTCCCTTCTACATTAATATAATATACATTTTACTCAATATTGTTGTAGAAAGTTCCATGGTAGATGTTGCACTTTCCGATTAACTTAGAAGTAGAGCGTAATGAAAGTATTCGTTCTTCGTTGTAATTCAGTCTTTCGACGACTCACTTTGTTTTGCATGCCTGTTCGCAGCCACGACAGATGGTCCATCAATCAGTGTTTAGGGGCTCTGGGTGTATGTCAAACGTTTTATCGCTGTTTAGTCAGGCTGATCATTGTAAATCGCCTCGCCAAGTCGCTGGATGTATGCAAATCCATCAGCTTTTTTCAACGGCACATTTTGATTGTTCTGTGATTTTCGTACTCCTTTGAACATTTTGTTTGCCAAGATGCAACAATATCTACTACATGCTTAGTACTTTGGGGCATATTTGTGAATAAAAAATAAAAAAAAACAGTTTTTGAAATAACATCATTGTCTCCAATACACCATTTGGCTGGAGTGCAGACCCTTGATTCAGAATATCGAACCCTAAAATGTCTTGAAGGTTGCTTAATTGATATCACCTGAGTATAGGCATCGATCAACAAAGATCGAAATGAGCCTCCCAACACCTCAGCTGCAATCCCAATGGGCTAGGAAGCAGATGTCAGAAGCCAGCCCTCATTACTCTAGCATTGACAAGGCTGTCTCGTCGAGAGGAACTCTTTTATTGTTAAAGAGGTCTGTCTGTGGTGGATGTGAGCAGTCACACTTGCTGGTCATTGAGACGCCATGCAGGAAGAATGACAGAAGCTCTTTACAAACGTAATTAAAATAACAATAATTGTCTAGCATGCCCTCAAGCGTGACCGCCCTACCACTGCACTGCAATAAAGCGTTGTACAGAGGTGCCTACTTCGACAGATTTGCTGTAGCACCAGCGATTTTTCTCAAACCTAGCCTCTTGTGAATCTGGGAGCATACTTGCTCAGAGGTGGCGAGGGAGCCAGAGGTACTGAATAAGAGGTGCTTTGTCATAGACACACAATAAAAATATGTTTCATGAACGCTGGATTGGCAAGAAAGGGCTTTAAAACATTAAAGATCATAAGGAAAGGCATACGTAACTTTTGCTTTGGATTTTGTCAAAAGTTAGAAACATTATTATGGTCCAATGTTTGTTGTCAAGGAGTGTAGGCCTATTTGATGAAGTTAATTTAGGCTGGCTTGCTGTTGTGCAAAATAAAAATAAATTATTTAGCTTGTCAGCTTGTATTACGTTGCCTTACCAATTATCATTGGCAAGCAACTCACAAAATAAGCAAATTGCTTAGTATATTTAATGGATTAAAATGTATAAAATTTTTATTCAACCCCTGTATTTAGACAAAATCAATGTAGAAGAAACAAATTCAGGGTGAGGAAGACAATGTATTATGTTGTTAAAAAGGTTTTTTTTACTACCTTATGTGATGTATAAAGAGGAATTTGAACAGTTCTTGGGGCACGTTTGTTGTGGTACTTGCCAGTGAGGTTGAGAATGGTGATGAACCAGGCCAGGCTCAGCCTATCAATCTGGTTGTCTGCTCTGGGGCATGGGTTATGTGTTGAATTCGGAATTGGAGTTGAATCGAAATCTCTCTAAAAACTAGCATATTGCCCGAGAACTCCTGCTGCTCTGCGACTGGGTTGCGTCCAAAAGGAAGTCCTCACCGAGCAGAACACGCCCTTCATGTCCCGAATCATACTCCCATCCAGTCGTGGGCAGGATCACGTGCTGCAACACTCGTTGATCAATCCCAAGTCCAACATCGGATTCACCTCCTC
This sequence comes from Hiodon alosoides, assembly GCA_025775065.1. Lineage (NCBI taxonomy): Eukaryota > Metazoa > Chordata > Actinopteri > Hiodontiformes > Hiodontidae > Hiodon > Hiodon alosoides. The sequence continues at coordinate 4,207 of JAOYSI010034043.1, forward strand.
TGGAATGGCTTGCCTTCATGCATTCAGCACCTTGTGAAGGGTTAGAGTTACCTTCCTGATGGAGGTGGGGGTGGTGTTGTTGGCGATGAGTTGAGTCCTGGTGGGTGAGAAGTCCTGGGGCTGGTCCAATGGATGAACACCCGATACCTGCGAGCAAACAGTAGTGGTTGGCCCCCGTGTTCTCAGATGTTCACCACACTCCAGAATGGCCTTGTTTCCAGGAGGTCGACTGGGGAGAATCCCACAAAGGCCTGGGAAATCTCCCTCTCCGGGAAGAGGAGTTTGGACAGGAGCTGGTCTCAGGTTCTTCCCATCCAGATCAACAGGTTTTCATAGCATCTTGTTAATCTGCTCCACCAGGGCATCCGTCTGAGTATGATTTGGGAGATGTTCTGTTCGGTGAGGACTTCCTTTTGGACGCCAACCCAGTTGCAGAGCAGCAGGAGTTCTCGGGCAATGTTGCAGGTGTGACCCGCCAGTGGATGGCAGAGGGCTAACTGCAGCATGGTTGGCTGGTAGCACTAGTAATTGTTTAATGGTGGAACACCCCTTCCACATGACAGCGTACATGTCCCCTTGGTTGCAAAATTGGGGTAGGGGAGCGGGTTTCCCTTGTACCACCCACTGCTTGCGCCTAAGCTTCCCACAGGGGCCTCTACACTGTCCAAAGGGTTCGGCACCAACTCACCCTCCCCAGTCGACTCTTCTCTTTCACGAGTGTTGACTAGGCGCTGGATTGCTCCTATGCTCCCGTGCAGGTTTAGAGTGAGGCGTGACGCTAGAAACGGCTTCGACCCTTTGGCAGAATTCCTCAAGAAAACGGACCCTCACACATTTCACGAAGTGCTTTGTTTCTGGGCTTAAGTTTTCTGACATATTAGAAACATATTAGAAACCGCCCGAATGTTGGGGCATTAACGGGGCTGTGTAGACCCTCTCGCGCCTATTGACTGTTTTGTCCCCAATGACCTAATTTTGTCCCAGATTTTAAGCAATTATCCACCGACTCTTCGGCTCGTCAGCGGTCAGCAAAACCCGTGCAGTCCGGGTGTTAGGGTTTGCGGTAAACAAAGGGATAGGGGATTTGGAGCGACAGAGAGAGAATGGGCTGAAACTGACATTCCTTTTTTTTCCCCCCATTTCAGCTCAAGGATTGTTTTGTCTCTTCCTTAACCTACTCACCCTCCACCCAATCTAGTTTTCTTCATTGACTTCCAGATGATTTCACTTCAGAAACCTTGCTTCTTTATCTTCAATCCATCACCTCACACACGCCCTCTCGTCTGTGTTCTATTAAACTACTACTTGCATTTCTTCATTGTCCAAATTATAAATCCCAGCCGTTCTCTAATATAGCTTGTTGCGGGAAAGAAGGGCCTAGAATCATCAGAAAATGATTCTTCCCAGGGCACTTGTCTTCAGATATGTTTTTCGCACACATTAATTTGTCTGCTAATGTGACTTTCAATTAAGGACATGCAGCCTCTGGACAAGCTCACAGACAGACTGGGAGACACTCCCTAACTTAATTTCCAACCGTTAAGACTTGGCGTGCCACAATCCAATAATCATATCGGATGATTTCAAACTGAAAGACCTTTTACATACTTTCTAGGCTTGTTTATAATGAAGTAACCCATATTATTTTTTTTAAAGTATAACCCTAACACTTTCAACTGTCCTTATTTCAGTGTAATCAATCAACACGTTAATCCTGTTATCCGGAATTTGAGATATTTGATGAGTAATTATTTAACAATAGCTCAGAAATGCAGTATTTAATGAAATTTAAAGTGGGTCGTTGAGGAAAAGGCTACGAACACTAACATTTCTATCATATGTACCGTGTAGGTGATTCTTTATGGGAACCTCGGTTCTGCTTCAGGCATTGGTTGCATGTATCTTTTAGTACAGCTGGAGCAGAATTGCTGTGCTCTGTTTTGTTTGGTGAAGCTTGGACAGCCCTTCTTTTCAGGCATCTGTGCTGCTGTTCTTCACCGAGCTTCTTACCATGTTTGGCGGGGGGGCGGTGGATACCAGGGCAAAATGCAAGGCGTTAAAGCCGTATCTGCAGGCTTGGTTTTAGAATTTACTTTTAAAAAATAACGTCAAATAACTACTTATTGTCTTTCCTTAGAATACTCAAAATGTGTCACACACAGATAGACAGACAGACAGACAGATAGACACATACACACACACACACACACACACACACTCACACACCCTCACAGACACAGACACACACACACACACACACACACACACACACACACACACAAAATCATCCCGTAGCCCCTCACACATTTCAAGAATTGCTTTGTCCGTGACAAAGATTTTCTAACATCTTATACATTTCAAGGGTTGTTGTAGGAGCATCGGGAGATTGCAGAAGGCATCGTGGGCCCTCTCAGACTTATCCACCATTTTGTACCGAAACACAAATCACACAATCACACACACAGTGATATGATAAAAGATACTTTATGAATGAAAGAGAAGGTTAAATGAAGGTGAGAGCGTGGGTCTGGCAATCTAGATTTATAGTTATAGTTATACCTATAGTAGAGGATCTATAGTTTATGTTGAGCCAGTGTTTCCCCTCCGTCCGGCCGTCTGATTAAAGAAAGTGGCATCTGTCTCAGGGATACCCACTTCCAAACGCTCTGACCCTTATGTCGCCCCGACTTCTGGTTTTCCTGCTTCGTCTACCAATTGACTGAGTGACGTAGTCTTACTGGAAGAAATTTATTCGAGCTAACAAACACCGGAGCTAATTTTCCTTCCTGCCTATTATGACATAGTGCCTTCAGGAGAATCCTTTGATTCATCAGAGGATTACTGCTGGAGATTTAGACTGGATTGAAACCGCCCACAGTCCTCATCTGAAGTAGATGCATCTGTTGTCAGCAAATTAATTTGCCTTATCTCCACAAAACTTCCTCCACTTGAATGTGTAATTATTGCACTTCATTTTGGTGTATGGTTTTGGTTCATTATCTCCTTGAAATTAAGACTTTTCCTTTCTGAATTCAGAAAGCCCGATGACAGTGGAAGCTCCTCTTTTCCCTCCCCGACTTCACATTGACAAGTCTACAGCCTCGTTCAACTCCACGTGCGACTGCTGCCTATCGATGCGCGAGTTTGCTACATAAATACATGATCTGGGGCATTGGGCATTTACTAAGCCATCTGCTTCCTGCTTCCCCGCTGTCCCAGAAGCACTAGGGGCAAATGGATGGAGCCAAAAAAAAACCGTAGCTATGTAAACCTACGAGTATAGCATTGTGGGAACCGAACACGCTGAAGAAACACTAATGACCTGTGTGTGTGTGTTTTTTTCTTTAAGTGCCATATGAAAGATGAGTCTGGCACGATTTTGACTTCCTTGTTATGGAGGGTTATCCCGGCATCCTCCGTGTGCTTCGCTTTCCATTGGCTCTCCCTCTGCACTCTCCACGCTCTCTTACCGTCTCAAACGGCTAAATAATTTAATCGTGTGGCCGTGCATTCACATCGTGTCTGATAGCATTTAATTTTTTACACTTCTAAACTCAATTCGATTGGGGAGTGTGGGGGGTGGACTTAATGATACAGTGCAATTACTGCTGTGATTAACAAAAATAATAATTTAATGGGGTGTTGTGGCACCATCAGCGGTACAATTCACAATATGTGTCTCTAGATTCAGACCCAATCTGACAAATGCATTGCATACATTATTAAAAACTTTGAAGTCAGTCTAAAAAAAAAATGCTGTACTTATTATGTCGTATTGTGGAGTTCATCTCCCGAAATTTATGAAAGTGAAAAGACAGTGTAGATTTACTGGGTTTTGTTCTTCTGTTTACCCATTTTATTACTCCACTACCGGAGTACTTCTGCAAACATACTTTTACTAATACCCTGAAAAATATATTTTAAAATAATCAACTTAGCTATTGGCAACCCAGTTAGCCTGCCGCTAATTTATAAGGGAAGCAATACTTTTCTCATGTCCACTGTATAAAGGACCTTTAAAGGTAAATTAGTCCTGTGCCAGTGCTGAGATTTGTGTTGCGTTTATTAATAAATGATATCCTGAATTGCCATTTAGCTAGATAGTGACACGCTCCAATCCTTATCGATCCTTCCTCTCTAAGACAAATGGGAATTATTTGAATTCAGATGTTACTTTAGGTAGGTCATCGCTGAAGTCCCGCCATAACTCTGACTGTAGGAAGACTTTAGCGGGACATTTTTTGGGAAAAAAATTGTGCTTGGCAAAGAATTGATTTTGATTGGTCCTACATTAATTGTTTACATCCTGGCAAGAAAGTCCAAGTGATTATGAAGAGATGAAAGGAAAAATGTTAGGCTTTGCCTTCTCTACCTCTCTGCTCTGGCCCCTGGGTAAGCCAGTATCAATCCCATCGAGGAGTCCACCTGTGCTGCGAGGCGTGACCAGGTGTCGCTGGCTCTCAGGAGTGTCTGCGTGCTGCGCTGAATACTAATAACACACAGCAACCTGCAGTCGGCGAGAAGCGGCCAGACGTCCTGGCTCAGGACCGCGTCGTCTTACCAAAAGAAAATGGCCTCTGATGATCTTACCACTTCTGAACACATGCACAGAACTGTCGGTCAATCACGCGCACGCCGTGGTATTCGCGGTCAAAGGCTTTGGTGCTGCGTGGAGCAACAGATGTGGAGGTTTGTCGATTCAACTGAGATGACAGGTTTTTTTTTTCTGACGGTCTGCGATGCTTATCTCATTGTCCCTCCCGTGACATTCACAAATGGTAATTAAAAAGACCCATCTCTCCAGAGACCTTTGCGGTCGTGGTGTTAGACTTTTAACTCCATGAATTTACTATCCATCCTCACAATGTCAGTGTCTGCAGTGTGGAGAATATGCTTAACATAATAATTAACAACACTTGGTTGTGTTTTTTTTTTTTAATGAGCGCAAGTACTCAAGATAAGGATCACCATTCAACAATATAACAGGTGTGAACGTTGCTGAGATGTGTTGTGTATGTTGACTGTTAACCGTTTGATGGAATGCATCCTGAGTCAGTTTAACAAAACCAGATTTGTGTGCGGAGAACGTGGCCTTTCCGGCGGCTGCATCTACTGCTGTCAGTGTAGGTTTTTTCTTTGTCTCTGGAAGCAGCGTTACTGTAACAGCAGCGTTTGCAATGCGTGTTGTTTATTTAAAAACCTGGTAGCCTCAGAGTCCTGAAGAACCCTGTGAAGGGAAGGTTTTCAAAGGAGATGCTATGCTGTGGGAAAGTTGGCTTGTGATGAATGCTGAATAACATTCTGGGTCCTGCCTGAGGGATCACCTGGGCTTTGTCAGCCAAGGGGAAAAAGCTTTGTGCAGAATAAACTCGCACCCACTCTCCATGCACAGGTGTCCCTGACTGTTTTGTAGCTCGGCAGCCCGGGCAGCCAGGCCTCCGGCGTGGGCTGTGATTTTGTTTGGTCTGTTTTGTTGTTTATTATTTGTTCCAGCAGCGGGTAGCCGGGATCCTGCTCTTTTGAGAGAGTGGGAAATGTGAGGGAACTGACAGGTTGGTTGTTATGGAACTCCCGAACAAAGGTTGGAGAGCAGAGCTAGCACATCACATGGCCACCGTGAACAAAGATCAAGAGGATTTTTATTTATTTTTTTTAGTTTGTTTTTTTTTTCTCCCCACTGCTGGCAGCAGGAACCAGCACGGCTCTGTTAATGCCAAAAGCAGTAAGATAAAGATTACAGTAAGCCCCGGATTCGTTGTTTTTTAGTGCCGATTGTGGGATTAAATCGATTGGCAGATTGTTTTAAATTTTTGTTTTAAATAACTGCTGAACATTACACAAGCATACACATTTAAGTTAACGGTACATTGTGTTCTGGTGAGCCCCACATTTCCTTTTTCCTGAGTGTTTTGTGTTTTCTTCTTTTAAAATTCAAATAAGCCCATGCCATTTTTGTGTTTTTACTTCATTCATTAAGGGCCCAGATACATGTGTCGTGTAAATAAAAAAGCTTTTTTTAATCTAGTACTATCTAACTAAAGAGGTTGTGGGGTGACGTTAGATAATATATGCATGATTCATTTCTACATGTAATTTTTTTTATCAGTGTATGGCTCACACAACCACATTGCGAACATATTGCTGTTGCTAAATACCTGTTGCTAAATGAGAGCTCCAATGTGTTCTCTCAGTGGTAATATTCCGGTGCGGGAGAATTGCTCTGTGTATGAGGAATGCATTTTTTTTTTTTATCAGGTGTGGGGATGTGAACATTTACATTTTCTTTCATTTCAGAGAAAATGAATTCAGTTGCACAAGCAGTGTCTCCAGTAGATGGACGTCTGTTCTTCAAAAGGTGAGAGAAAGCTTGGATTTTGATCCTTGATTGCATTACCCTAGTGGTAACGCATAAACGTTGGAGGTCGTTGTCTCCTGAGGGTGCGTCTTCGGTTGTGTGCGGCGTTCGCCATCCAACCCATTTATATTTTATTAGTTAGATGGAGTCTTGAAGCTTATATCAATCACAACACATATTTGGGATGAACCCGGGTTTGAAATGAGCTTGCCCTACTTCTGCATATATGTGTGAATTCATAATCAGTTCGAAGAACAGGGGGGGAAAAAAATACAATGGTAACAAATTAATTTAAAAATATTGTTTCCTGAATCCATGCATTTGTTTAATTTCTCCATTGGTTGCATAACCCGTGCGATTATCGTTCATGTCTCGAACTGAGGGCGTTCCTCTGTGTGTGGCAGATGCAATGCAATCTTCCTCCTTAATGGGTTTTTTTTTTTTGAGGCTCCCAGAAGGTACCATCTGCTTTCCATTAACCAAGGCTGGTTCCATGTCCTGTCACAGGCCTCGGTCTTGGCTGGGTCACACCCTACCAATCAGCCAGTTCTGTCTGTGGGTGAGGAGCAAGGTTTTGTTCCCTGCTTGACATTCTGATTTAAAAAAATTAAAACAGAATCATTAATGTTATGATTATTGAATTTTTTTATCAAGGAAATTTGCGAATAGAGTAAAGGTAGTGACCAAAAAAGACAGGTTAATAATATAATATTATAGCAGCCTGGGCAGTCAAGACAAGGGTGGAAAGTCAACCGCTGATTTTAGTTATAGACGCATCATATTTATTTAAACTGTGGGGCCAAGGAAAACTCACTACATCACTGTCATTTGCCACAATAAGACAGCGAGATTACATAAACAATGCTTGTCCTGCCATTTGTTCTTCAAAATATACAGTCTAAGCGAAACCAGACCGGTAGCAGGTCAGCCGGCATTTCAAAATACTGACATCGGCATTCAGCCTGCTGTAGATTAATAAATAATAACAACGCACACACTAAGAGTCTTAGTCTGTGCGTCAAACGTTGTCAGGTTTTTTTTTATGTTGTTGTTTTTTTTGTTTCCTAGTTAAGCATTCGTTGTCACTCCCTGGAATAAATTTTTGATATCTGTTGCTGATTTTTCTAATATCCAGCTAGATAATTCCACAATGCACTCACTGATTCCTGGGGAGGTTCCCAGCTATTTTGAGCCAAACCAGAGCTCAAATGCATTGGTAAAAAAGAGAAAACAAACTTAAATGAAAAGAAAAGTATTGCTAGAGAAAGGCAGGGAAATTTTAAGTAATCGGATAGTGACGGCAATTTTCTGGAAATCGCAAAACCTAGTAATTAGGAAATTGGTTGCGCTGTAACTATAAAGCTGAGGCTTGTTGGACACGCCCTAACCCTGTCTTCACACAGGGACTATTGTCTCAAAACTCAGTCGTAAGAAAAGATAACTAGAGCGAAAATTTTAACCGCAAGAAGAACCGACAGTGAGAAAAAATGTGTTTGACTGAAATAAAAAAAAGTTTTTCTGTTTTCTTTTTGACCAATAGTTTTGAGCTCAGTTCACTCCATAAACATAGTACTCTCATTGGTAACTCTCCCAAAGACTTTTAAAATACCATTTCAAAGCGGATTTCAACTTCTTTCATCTATTTTATTTTGGAAAAATTAGTGAATAAGATATGGAATATGGAGATATCTTCCCTGTGATTATATTTCCAGAATTTGTTAATTTTATTAAATGTGAAACTTGTTAGGAATCATAATACTTCCTCGTTGTTTAATGTAAAAATCCTGGCGATTCTAGGCTTTTATTCTCTGCTGTATTTTTAAGTAATGATCCCAGTTTATCCCACTCCCTGTCATTAAGATGAAAATCTCGGTGAGATGGGCTTTGCTGGAGCAGACAAAACTCTTTGGCCATTGGTTTAAGTGTTCTCTGCCCTAGTGCCCACCGCGTAAATGAGACGTTAACTCCTCGAGTGGGAAAGATGCATGGATGACAGACTGATCCCTGTGGCACAGGACACTGATTCATTGTAAGCCTTTGGGTGTAAGCCTTTGGGTTATTAAGTCAGCACTGGGCTATGGCAAGAGGTGGAGGAAATCACAGTTCGATGTAAAAATGGTGCTAGGAGGTTCTATAATGAATATATCAGTGGAAAAATAGTTTAGTCTGCTGCACAGTGGGATTTAGTAAGGGCGTAGCCTTCGTGCATTTTTATAGCAATGAATGGAGCCTGGAACACAAATTCTAAGCTGTAAGATTTACAATAATTTAGGAGTGCAGTCATATTCTTGAAGGACTAAACCATTATACCTTTATCTTATATCTGTGAATATAGCTTATAGAAAATACAGAGCCTGCAACTCAACAGGTAAGCAGCCTTATATTCAGCAATTAATGGAAGCAAATTCAATGGCCTAAAAAAAAACTAATTAAGCATCTTATTGTTTGTTAAACTGTTGAAAGAATTCCCCAGGATCCATTTGTTTTTTGGAGTCTTTGACTGCTCACAGAATCCTATCAGGATGTACAGGGTGTAGACAAAATTATGGACAATCGCAACTGAAAAGAATTGTACACACAAAAAAAATTAATCTCAATACTATTTGCCAGTGTTTCCCCAATGAAAGACTATTAAAATGATCACATTAATATGTGTGATTCTAAAGCAACATGAGAGATGAGAGATTTTTAAAGAGGTTGAATAGCGGATAGCAGGTGTGTTTAGGTCACAGAAACTACTAAATTATATACTGTACTAATGGGGAACCGTGTTGAAAACCATGACGGCATATGCCAAATCAGGGGATAAGGAAATGCAGGACAGAGGAACAGTGGTCTCAAGTCAAAGCTCACCGACAGTGATGGGCGGACACTGAAAAAAACCCCACAAAACAAAGACCAGGGAAATTAGCACAGAACTGAATCTACAGCATCATGACCCTGTCTCAGGAAAAAATGTAGATCTTGAGCTTCACAAAGCTGCTATTTTTGGTAGGGCTGCCATTTGGAAATCTCTTGTAGCCGAGGCTAATGTGCAGCAAGGCGTAATTTGGTTTAATGAGCACAAAATCTGGACTTCTGAGCAGTGGAGGACAGTAATATGGTATGATGAGTCATCTATTACTCTTCAATAAATCTATTACTCTTCTACGTCTAGATGCATATTTGGAGAAAGCCAAAGGAGACCTTCCACCCACACAACCTGTTCCCAGCTGTTGAACATGGTGACAAATCTGTTATGATATGGGCAGCCTTCTTGTGGAAATAATTGGGGCCGATTATTACTATGCATGGTAAAATTATTTGGTTAAAAAAAAACAACAACTTCAGATAAAAAACAAAACAAAAACATGGTAATTATTATTTGAAGACATTTTGGACCAGATGGTGGAAAACATTGTTTCTTCGTAGTCTTCCCATAATCTAAGACAATAACGCCCCAATGCAAACTGATTCAAGCGTGGTTTCATGAACACCAGGATGAAGTCAAACACATTCCATGGCCACCAAATCGGAGCAGATGTCTACCTTCTTCATCTCTCAAAGAACTGTAGGCTTTCCTTGAATAATGGTCAAATAGAAACATCTCTTGTAACTTGTATGGCTGTACACCAATGGATTGGATTGAAAATGTTCTGATGCCAAAGAGCGGTCCACCACCTTATTGGTAAATATATATTAATTGGTTGCTTGGCTTGATTTCCATTATTTTGTCTGCCCCCCGGTACACAGGTCTGTGTACATAATTTGCATTCCACGTATGGACATATTTACACGTAAAATGCTATCGCTGGAATATGATAGCAGCCACTGGATATGTCAGTCAAATGGAAATTGTCAACATAAAAATCTAAATCTCCATTCTGTTATTGGTAGGTGTGGTGTTCAGGATCATTTAAAAGGCAGGTGATACAAAGATGTGCAGCTTTCTGTGGAAGCTGTAGGTTTTCTGTGTGAGAGCAGTTCTTCTGCTCTCTGTGGATGTTGCATTGTCATCCCACAGTGTCCACAATTGGCTGAAAACTGCTGGCTCTGTAAATACTGTGTTATTGCCAGTGTTCATCCAAGACATAGGCTGCAATGAAGTCATTATAATTCATTATAATTTTTAGGTATTTATTGTAGCGTATGATACTAACAAAGGGGCTTGCTTGAAATGGAGCAGAATGTGGCAGTAACACAAATGTGTCTTTTCCTTAATACTAGGACACACATACCAACCCCCACCCACCACCCGGTGATATAATACCGAATACTGAGATACACATACGGAAAACTGGGCTACACACGCGTCTACGCCCCCACCTGCCACCCACCATTCGTTCCAGCGTTACAGTGTGTATCACCATGTTGAATGTTATAGTGTACAGGGAAATGCTTTCTTTGCTGCAGATGCAGAGAAAGTGACACAAACAGATCTGTGAACAGGGCTGGAATTTTCATCCCACGCCTGCCCGTCCCCCTGGGTTACCAGGGTTAGTGCTGGTCAGCCAAGATAAAATACTTACAATCGGTGATAATAAAATAAAATATAAAATAATATTCCGTATTTAAGAAAAGGGTATTTGTGGACAAAGCAGTGCAAAAAGGAATACAGTATTTAGGGTACCTCCGGAATGGTGGAAGCCTATTGTTTATTTTTGTTTCTGTAGACATGCAAATGGCTGGATTTGATAACATTCACTTTGAATATACATGTATGTTGTTTTAGCATATAGACATGTATGTGCATATATATTATACATGCATGTAGATATGTATGTGCATTTAGACTATGTGTTTGCTCTCATCAGTGCATGCTTTCACCGTGTGACATGCCATGCAGTATTAATTATGTGGAGCCAAGGGCGATGACTTGGTGTCATTTTCCTCTTTCATGGATGACTGTGTACTTAAATGCTTTTTGCAATTTTGTTGCACGCTACAGTTGTTGGTTCTCTAACAATGATTAAATTGTTTACTATACACCGTATTTAAATGTGCAGCATTTCTCCACTGCCGGCAGATTCGGAGAAGGTTTGAAACAATCAAAAATCTGTACGACACATGGCAAGCAGGGTTAAACCGTTTTTTACCTTAAGTAGGCTTGAATGTTATTCACATTCAAAGGAGCAAAATTATTTGTCTGTGCCCTGTTTTTAATCTGCCCGTGCAAACATTTTCATTTTCTATTCATTCTAATAGCAGTGTTATATGTATTTTTCTGTTCATTCTAATAGCAGTGTTATATGTATTTTTCTGTCACTGCCTTCCGGGCTTCATGACAAGGCAACATGTCCACATTGCATTATGAAGATGCTTAGGGGTCCTTAGTCCCTGTTTCTAAGGGATTATAAATATACATTAGGCTTCACCTTCAGGGATGACATCTGCCTCCCACACAAACAAACCTTAGGTCTGCGTTTGCCTTCTATTCCACCCCCTTTATTCCTTTACGGAACGCTGGCAGTAATCTAAAGTGGTGGTGACATGGCGCGTTTTTAACGCGATCTAAGGATAGTGTTTCATAATCCATGAATTAATATGAAGTAAAAATGACAGCTACTGCAAAAAAATAAAATAAAATAAATAAATAAAAAATACACGGGGTGACAGGGATTTGCCTGGAGGACAATGAGAGATTTCTGTCGTAGTACAGGCGATTAAAACTCACTTCTGGATTTCCACGCTTGTTGTCCATTGTAAATTGTACTTACCTTTTGAAATTAAAATTAAAAATGCTCAAGGCAGCCACGTAAAGCATTTACAAAAAAAAAAAAAAAAAATTATATATATTTATATATATATATATATAAATATTCCCCTGTTACTTAATAGAATAACTGTTTTCCTACTGCAGTAATTACAGGGTTTGCTTTTTCATTTCCGTCAGCTATACCTTTTTCCAGGTGTCTTGCAGAATTAGGTCTATGGCTTTCAGGCAGGCAGTGGTTTAAGTGATAATGAGGAAAAAGCGTGAGTTAGCACGGGCACTTTAAGCCCTTTATACAACGTTCCACAGACTTTGTCGTGCTGAAGGGTGAGGAAGCTGACATGATTAATTAATGCTCAGTTAGGGAATTATATAATCTGTCTTGTAAATCTCATAGTCAGAGAAAATATTTTATGCTCCAACACAGTGTTAGTGCGATACCTCATTTAGGATGTAGCTCTGAGATGGTGTCGTTTTGGTGTTGCTCACCATGCAGCATTTGGGGAGGGGGGCTGTGCACGCAGAAACGGGTAAGGGAAATACAGAACATTAAAGTTACTCGGAATTAAACTTATGCTGAAGCAGTGAAGGAGGGTGGTGTCGGAGAGGAACGGGATGAAGGAGGGTGGTGTCAGAGAGGAACAGGATGGAGGAGGGTGTTGTCGGAGAGGAACAGGATGGATGAGGGTGGTGTCAGAGAGGAACAGGATGGAGAAGGGTGTTGTCGGAGAGGAACGGGATGGATGAGGTTGGTGTCAGAGAGGAACAGGATGGAAGAGGTTGGTGTCGGAGGGGAACAGGATGGAGAAGGGTGCTGTCGGAGAAAGATGACTCGGTATCTAAGTGCGTAATGCTGGAGAATGCGTTGCTTTTTCCAAAGAGGGACTTTGTGACCATTTTTGGCTTCATGATTAATTGTACCGACTAGGTGAAGAGTCATACTCAGGAGTTTAGAGATTATTTTGGAGGCTGCCACAGGTATTTTCGAGGTTGCTGGGGTATCAGTTGGGTGGTTGCATGAGATGTTGTTCCACGAGAGTGTATAGGGTTTACTGAGTATGTCCCGAAGAACCTTGTTCTGGCCAACCCTGTACTTGGTGGATTACCTAATAAACTGGCCACTGAGTGTGTGTAAATAGGGTATATATATATATATATATATATATATATATTGTTCAGATTTAAACGCCTGCTCCAAAGTGGAGAATCAGAAGCCTAGATGGTCATTCTGTTGCATGAAAAGAAACCCAGCGTGACAGTTTTGTAGTAGGGTCAAGATCAAACATATCCAGGGGTAGCGAGCTTTCTGAGTTAACCCCCCCCCAAGTAATCAGATAAGTGCCATTTGGTATCACTTCATTATGTCTCTGGAGAGGCTGAAAAGCAGTGCATATGGATCCAACCAAATGCAATTCCACACATCTATTATAAACCAACTCATAAACCAACTCACATATCCTGAATTCTTACCGCTATCAGATGTTTGTCTTCAGTTCATTCAGATAAATATATTGAA
>JAOYSI010034043.1:17869-30148 GCA_025775065.1 Hiodon alosoides
ATAAACCAACTCACATATCCTGAATTCTTACCGCTATCAGATGTTTGTCTTCAGTTCATTCAGATAAATATATTGAAAGATAAATGAACTCAACAAATCTGAACTTCCCTTCGCTTAAATTTTTCAGTAGCTTGAGACGAAGATTTGTTCACGTTCAGAATGTTCATATTTGTAGTAGTATTAGATTTATGGCAAATCCAGGTGTTTTAAGTCTTTGAACTTTAAAGCTTTCTCTGTCCATTTTAGCAGGGAACTGTTTTTATTTTTAATGAGATGTGTAGTATTTTATTATGGCTTTTATTTACCGGTCAGGTATTAAGATATTAAAGACTGGTCTCGGTTAAAGAATATTATAATTTTTTATTAGAAAAAATGATAAATAAATGTATCATTGTATGCATCAATGGTACCCTTATTTTTAATAACAGAAATGACTTTGTCTTTAGTTGTTTTAATGATATTAACTTCTGTACAGGATTCACAAATAGGGGACATTTTTGACTGTTTAGTGATATTAGCCTAATACACTCAGTTTTTAAAGTATCTGTTAAGTAGTATTGATATCCATACTAATCCCTAGGCTCTCCAATACATAATGCCACAGCTTTTTTAAATGACCATACTTTGCCCTTCAAAACAAGTCAAAGCATTTCTAGTGCTCTGGGATCACAAATCCTCAAGTCACTAAGCAAATAAATGGGGATTTTCATCTCTACCCTTACGGTCACCAATACTATCCCCACCTCCATAAGATGACTCCATTATTTTTAAAAAGGCTGCTGGTATTGAATTAGTTCCCTTTCAAATACGAAATATGAACCAGCACTAATGGTTTACTTCCCTTTAAGAACGCTAAAGGTCTAAAGATCGAGCACGTCAGATGTCGTACCTCACATATCCTGTAAAAACACGTGGGGTCAGACGTCCGTACCCTTTCAAAGACATGTACAGAGCTGAGCTTCGGAGGCTGAGTACCTATCTGTGCGTTTTGAGAGAAAAACCTAACGATTTTTTGTGTATAATCACTTGATTTAAAAAAAAAAAAAAAAACTGTCTTGTGACTGTCAGTTAGCCCCTTTTGGGGGGTGGCTTGGACCTCGACGGGTCTCTGATACGGGATGGTACTGATACACTTTTGACGTCAATGATGCCAATTAAAATCCGTCGCTCTCGACGTTGGTGGAGACTCACCACTTCAATGAGGATTGAGCTTGATTGCTCTCGACGAAACAGAAAAGATTATACGATAAAATACAATGACATCTTTTTATTACTGTGATCTATCGCAGGACTGTAATCTATTCCAGTCAGCTGCCCATATGGTCACTGCGCTGCTTGTTGAGCTAGCTAGCTAGATAGCCAAACAACGGATGTGATTAGCTAGCTCAACAAGCAGCGGCAAGCCTTGCATGTCTGTTTCTCTGCTTTAAGCTAGTGGAGGTTAAATGTCGTCCTTCAGGCCTTGACGAAACCTCCCTTTGAGCACATTGCGCTCGGCGCAAGTAAGGCTTTTATCACTTAAAACGGCCTTTGTGTTAGCAATCACTTGTGAGTAAGTGAGTTGCAGACATCGTCTTCGTCCAGAGCTTACCTGCTCTTCTCACATGGAAGGTCCACGGTTACCTTGTGGCCAAACTACGCCTCTCGGTTTAACAGTTTAATCTCTCCACGTGAACCAGTCTGTGGAATTAGAAGCCTTCTTTCTCCAAGCCAATCCAGTTGGACAGAGAGTCTCTCCTCCACACGCTATGTCCAGTGAGAGGGCTCATGTACTCTGTACTCTGCCTATAGCACTCTGTTGTTTGTCTGCAGCAGATCCCAGTTCGCAAGGCCCGCTGCCGCCAGCTAGGAAGTATCGCCACCGATTTCCATGGCGACGTTCTGTGTTGCATCGGTTACTGACATTTGTAACGCGGCGGGGATGGGTTATACTCACCATTAGTGATAGTTTGTGTCTTATATCTGAAAGGGAACATATTGTCATAACCTCAGCTCCCTGAAACAGAAATATTAACCATCACTCTTCGTGGTTGCTGCTGTGCCACAGAGAAGAATGGACGCCTGGCTCTATGTGATTACATAGGATTTGTGACGCACAACATCTAATGTTAGCTATAAATGCTTAGAATTCGGGGGCTTTAAAGGAAAGAAAATCCATTAGTAATGGTTAATATTGCGGTTTCAGTGAACCAAGGTGGTGATAATACCACAATTTTTTGTTTTCTGTTATGTATGTAATAGATAAATTAATATAAATACATTTAAAAGTGATTTTAAAAAATTATTTCTTTACTTGTATTGGACAAGAGACTTAATTAAGGGGAAAAATGCCATTTGAAGCATAATGAGCTTGTTGCCAGGGATATCCGCCAGTGGGTTCAGAGAAGGCAAGTCTCAGACGGGTCCAAGCAGATGTATGCACAGGCCACAGCACTGACTGGGCCTAGGCATCTGTCTGAAATGCCAGGCCCATCAGTAGTGAGGAGTGAATGCTGCTGGCGGATTCAGGGAAACTTACTCTCTGTCATCAATACATTTCGCTGCTCATTCCTAATGAATCAATCAATCTCCGAGAGCTAAATAAAAGCCCCAAACTGTCTGAGGTTACAACAAATTAAAGTTTTACTCTTGGGGGAGATAGCTGGCAGTTAAATAATGGGTTTGGACACATTTTACTTGGAGAAGAAAGTACCAAAATTCAATAGCAACACCATATGCATAGTTTAATTTCTCTCTCGGCCTCTGCAACTTTCAAATAGCCAAAATTATGTAAGTGATAATCCATGACAAGCCGTGTGGTTATTGGAAAATAAACCACAATGGGAGGGTACCCTTATGTCTTGTGAGAAGATCTGGGTGTTTCGTCTGCTATAGAAAACCATCTATGGTATTAAATTTGGGTTTTGTTTTGATGCCTTCTTAGACTTGTTTCACATGTATGCAAATCCCTTAGCTTGACAGCCATAAATAGAATCAAATTGATTGTGGATTTGAATGTCTGCAAGTTGATTGGGAACTCTGAGCAAGTAGTTTTTGCTGGAACTATGTTAGCCATGCGGTTATGCAAATTTAATGGTTTTAATGGTTAATTGGTTTTCAACCAATCAGAAGCCACCACTGATGTAAGCTGTTGTATGAAGCTACATAATGTACAGTGTATTGTTCATTTATGATCTGGCATCATGCATATTTTGATAGTTCTGTGTTCTAGTTGTTGCTTTTCCCCCCCATCATTATATAAATATAAATCTGTGAAGGGGCCAGCATCTGCACACAGCCTTACACAGTTAGGCTTGTAGCTATTTAAAGGGTGAAACAGAATCAGAACAACGGAACAGAATAAAGAATGTGGCATGGAAGTCTTATTCTTCACTCGTACACGTTACACGTTGTGGTTCTGTTCCTTTTTTCAGCTCTGATGTTTTAAGGCCTTGTGGGGGCAATGGCATCTCCTGAAGTCAGTTTCTGAATTAAGCAGATATTCTCTATAACGTAGATACGTTTTTTTTCCTCCCTTTCTGTAGTAAATGTAGTCATAAGGCTTCCATTGTGAGAGCTGCTCTTGTTGACATTTGAAGTGACCTGCAGTTTTGACAATGCATTTGCAGGACAGTGCTTAGCACTCTTTTTTGCTTGAGCAGTTCAGTGCAAAGTCCAGCACAGCAGGCAAGTGAGATAAGCAGTCATTGTTCTATTGTTGGCTCCCGTTGTTAGGTTTTGCCATAATTACAAAGGCTTGGTGGTAATTTAATATTATGGCTGGGTTGCCATAGAAGCACCGTGAGTAATTTGAGACAATCCGGTCATTCAAGACAAACTGTTTTAATTGATTTTCTTCATCTCATAAGCTCCTTTACAATTAACTAACCAGCTTTTTTATGTGTTTGCTGCCGCAAATGCTCAACACATTTTGGAAGTAAACTCTAATGGTAAAGTTAGTAAAAAAAAAAAAAAATGTATTATTGTATTAAACTGTAGAAAACAAAAAAGTATTTACAGTTGAAAATGCATAACAGATAATAGGAAAAAGCCCTTTTTTTTTGCTCCAGTGTAAAATTAAAAAGAAAAAGCGCGTTCATGTATAATCAGCTATCCCTAATTTAATGGGTAGCCAGGCAGGATGGGGCCCAAGTAATCAACGGCTGGGCACGCATCTGCGGCCGAATCCACAGGCAATCAGTTAATGAGGTAGGAACCATTAAAACTCCCTTTAAGGGGGCTCTGAGTGAGCGTAAATCACTCAAACTGCAAAGAATGAGGTAAAGCTGTGAAGAATTGTGTTGAGATATGCACAGATCACAAACCTCTGCCTTTGAAATACTAAGGGCCGTTTTACATTGAAAGGTTCCTCCTTCAGCAACTAGCGACATCATCGCCTTGGAGAATTCACATTCACCTGGCAAACAGACCTTTGGCTACACTCTGTTTTAGTATTATAAAAGTATTATATTCCTGCATAGTTAACGGCCAGTGATAGGAAAGAGAGCACATATCTGAAATATAGTTCTTCTTTTCATACCTCCAAGGTTACACATTGAATTTAATTGTGCTCAAAACTAGCAAATGCTCATAGCATTAGCAAAGCTCTCTCTGACTAACGGTGACACATTTTGATCCAGGTCAAGATTCTCTTCAGGCAAAACACCTGAACGCCGAGGTTAAACACTGTGCAGTTCTGGCCCATGGCAGTATCGGCCTTTAATGTGAATGTTGAATAGATTCTGGACCCTGCACAGATTTCAGGATTAATATGTATTTAATGTATTTTAAAAGCACTTTTCAGCTGTCAGCCACTTTTATACCCTAAGGGAGCTATTGTATTAGTTTTGATCCTGGGGCTTTTATGTTAGGTTTTTTCTTTACCTGTGTGGAGAATTTGGCCTTCACTGTCATAAAAAAGTGGGTTTGAAAGGGATCATTCCTCTTTATTGGCTTTACCGTTAGTAATCCATCCAGACATTTATTCTTCTTGCCAAGTACCTTTATGAATAGCAAATGGTCATCAGTGGTTAGCAGGAAGGCCTGATCAAATACAAAGAAAGTAAAGCAACACTAACAGGATGCACACATGCTGGAGAATGTCTCTGATGAGGAAGTCATGGCTCTTGACCCCACCGAGTCGGGACAGTGCATATTCACGGAGAGTATTCTAGCGAGAGGTTGAAAGTGCAGTGTGGGACTTGTCTCCTGGAAGGATGGTAAAATTTCCCAAGAGAATGGGCTGGGTACTATCCTCTTGAAATCAGCTCTGGGGCAAGTCATCCAAACATTTCCCTGGTGGTACTGGTGCAGGATGACAGTAATGTTAAGCTTACTGTGTGCAGTCACAGTGAAAGAAAGACAAAGTTGAAAAAGTTAGTGCGATATTGTTTAGTAAACTATTACATAGCCTCACAAGAAAATGATAATAGAATTTAGTTTGGCCGCTTCTACGATAATAGTAATTGTTACAGTGAAGTGTTGCGTACTGTTGCTTCATAGTTTTTGAGTGCCATAGATTATATAGTGTTTGGAATAGATTGTAAAACTGGAAACATAAAACGCTGAGTTCTAACCAACTGCAGAACATGTAGTCTATTTAATCTTAGCTCATATTTTTTTAATGTGTGACCTATTTTTAAAGCCATAACAGAGGAAAGATACTCAATATGGAAATTTCAAAGACAGGCTAACGTAAACTGTCTGGTTCGGAGCATTTCCCTGGCACTCTTTGATGGTACAAATGCTCCAGGGATCTTCCTCAGATTGAGGTATATACAACTAAACTACACATACACAAACTCGGGCCTACATAATCACACAGCAATTTATGTAGCTCTCTACAGATATCTTTTCAGATTTTAATCAAACATTGATTTCCTCCAAGAACAACATACTGTAATCATTTATCGGTTGAAAAAACAACTTCATTCTGATCATAAGTGTCAGAGGAGAAAATTAACTGCTTACCGCTTTCTGAAACAGGACTCGGGGGTAATGTACATTTTGTAAACATTTTGTTTCTACTTGGGGACATTTGACTTTTCTCTGCTTATGACAAATGCAGTATTTATCACGTATCTTGAAGTATAGTATATTTTATTGTATATATCATTTATAATTTATAGCAAGTTGCGTGATTTCGGCTTGTGGTACCATCTTTGTGGAAAGCCCAAACGTAAATCTGGATGTTTCGCAAAAATCTCTCAATTGTTTATCAGGAGTTTGTCCCCTGCATCATGATTGTCTTGAACAATATAGGAGCATGTACATCTACAAAAGAAAAAAGAAAAGCGATCGAGGAGATCAAAAGTGGATTGCTACAGCCCGGCATTTTCCCGTAGCGTTGACATTGTGGGTTAGCTTCATGCTGGGAGCAAGCAGTGGAAAGAATTCCGCTTGGGAGAAAGCCTCTTCTCAAGGCCAAAAAGCAGGTCACATTCGGTTATGCTTTGGAAGATTGCACCTTGTGTTTGGGTAGCAGCGGAGAGTCCCTGTGGCGTATGGTAATCATCTCAGGAACACCAAGGAACCAGTCCCCTTAGTCCAGTGTTGACACTGACAAACCCGGAACGTGATTCGTGACAAATGTTTACAAATCGTTAGCCGGAGCTAGTTTCAAGTTTAACTTTTTCCGCTCTTTCCTTTCCCAAATCGCAAGGCGTCGTCCCAAATCGCAAGGCGTCGTTTGCGGTTGTTAAGACAAAAAATTAAAGGCTGCAGAAAACTTGACAAATCGAGGCCGAGGTAGAACTGACAGTATATCCGGATCAGTTACTGGAAAACCAGCTATAATCTTCTGCCTCCGCCTGCGGCGTGTGTGGTGCAGTTAATGCATGCAATTGTAGACAGTTTATTTCATATGATTAGTGTCAGTAAGCTGTGTAGGCAGAGCACAAGGCTCTGGTGTGGCTGGACTTCAGAGACAGGTAGTCGGCTGGCAACACCGCGATTCGTGTGCAACATGTGGTCACTTTAGTTTTATTTAAATGTAGAGTCAATGCAACAGTTCGCCAACCGCAACAGTTCACGTTATTTACTTTTTGTTGAATCTGTTTTTATATACTCGGGCAGAACTGTAGCAGGAGGTGATCTAACCACTCGCTGGTGATCTGACAGCTGGGCACCGAATCATACCTGGCAGTTCATAAAATCGCCTGGACGTAAGGACTCGCGCGCACTGTATGGCGTGTGGAGGGTTTGATTGAAACAGGTTGGAGCACGCTGGAGTCACATCCTTCCCGGTCATTACCCCATGCACAATGCAGAGCGTGGAGGGAGATGCACCTGTGGGGGCACCAGAAGAGTGAGAGACAGGGAGAGTGCGCGGGCCGTTTTCACGCCTCCTACTCCCGGGGGGACATTGTGTGGACCGTGGCTCCCCAGCGAAGGGGAAGATTGATGACGCGGGTGTCATTCTCCGGACCACGGCCCATCTGTTTGGCGGCATGGCCGCTGTCTTTCATCTGACGCTGCTTCGGTTTAAATGTCCGCTCACTAATTAAGACACTCGCTGTTTTTCCTCTCACTTTCCATTAAAGAGAAACCGTGATTTGCTGGGCCCTGTAGATACGGAAACAATTTTGAGCCTTCTCCCTCTGTTGGCTTAACCTATTTCCTTCTGCAAAGTTAATGATATGGTTTGTGTTATGACACTTATAGTGCTATATTGTCACGGTGTGGGGGAGTTGGTTACATAGGTCACACAGGGCTTATGTGTGGAATATAAATGCGTACTGCTCGGGTTTTTCTTGTGTGGGTGCTGCTAGTTCGGTTCTGCTAGAGGATCACAAATAATGGTATTCAGTTGAATCTCTCATATCAATTTGAAATAGTTGTATCTTAACATTTAAGAGCTAAAGGTTAGGTTTAAATTTCCAAACGTTTGAAAAGACTTGATATTGCAGGTTATCAGTGTTATTCAAATTTTCAAGATGGGATTCAATTTAAAACACATCATATGGCATATTTTCCAGTGTGCAGAAATGGATGATTGTGGGATCGTAAAAAAAACAATGGCGAAACCCTTTAGGATACCTTTAGCTGACAGAGATTAACATTCCTAGTAAACCCCATGGTGGGTGGAAGCTGAGTTTGTACTACAGGCAGGTGATGCTGTGAGTATGTTTGGTGTTGAAACAACAATAAGTGTTAGATAAGCTAAATATCAAGCTAAGATTTATTAGCACTACATAATCAATATCAAAATAGGCCTGTGCTCGTCTGGGCCCCTACCTACTTCATAAGACCAAATTTTGAACCATTGCTTTTCTTACTGATTATAAATAAACTGCCATGCTGGACTTCCCGGAGCTGCTGTAAGATATAGCTGGTCGCTATAAGCTATGGTAGCACGCAGAAACAGAGTAAACAACAGCTAAAAGCAACCTGATCCAAATCCGGTGGAAGTCATCATTCTATTGAAAATAATAAGTACAGCAATCTGAAGCTCGCCCGTTTAAACGGTCTCGGAGCACTTGTAGGCGGGGTAGATGCAGTTGTCCCTGCGGCACGTAGGGAAAGCTGAATGCCAATTGTGGAGACCACTTTAGGCTTCTCTTCAACAAACTGCCTCGTTTGTCAGTGAATCTGCTTGTCGTGACCACGTCTTTTTCTGTTGTGTGAGTGTACCTGCCGGTAAGTGGTGGCCCGCGGTCAGATTTATGCAGCTAAAGACGGGGGAACACAACAGAGACGGCTGTGCTCATTTATTGTTCTTGCCATCCCATTTTACTCCGCAAAAATTTCAGTCTTACCTCTCATGCGTCTCCAGCTCTTTAAAATCAAGTTTTTATATGCATACTGTTTAATCTAAAGGATTTTTTATTATTTCAATTGATTGAATTTGCAACAAGCCAATGGTTCCTGGCAGCTACAAGGAAACCTTTCAATAGGGTGACTGACCTGTGATGCTGCTCTTGAATTGCCTTCTAGAAGCTGGCTGAAGATTGAATGCCTGTAACTGCAAATTGGTATCACAAGCAGCCCAAGTTGAAATCTGTAATGGGTGGAACTGCATCTGAAAATGGAGTCAGTTTGAAGCAAATTTCCTCAAGGCTGGCTGTTAATGCAAGTTCCACTACACTGTGACATCACATTCTCGAACAACCTAACCCTGACAGTTTGGCTTACCTGTGCCCTTTTGAGACCTTGATTCTAAGATGACTTAATTGAAAATTGTACATGGAGATACCTAGTAAATTTCACTGGGTCATTGCCGAACTGTGTAGACTATGATTTACGCTCATTGTCACA
Source organism: Hiodon alosoides (assembly GCA_025775065.1). Taxonomy (NCBI): domain Eukaryota; kingdom Metazoa; phylum Chordata; class Actinopteri; order Hiodontiformes; family Hiodontidae; genus Hiodon; species Hiodon alosoides. Next base: position 27,104 of record JAOYSI010034043.1, read on the forward strand.
TCTAATTTGCCCATAATGTGCCCATTCACAAATCAAAACCAGTTCAAAGGGGCTCTAAATATTTTGCTAGACAGTTCAAGCATCACACAAGCGTAGTTTATGTTATAAATGTATTCAGTTGGTCAAAAAAATAAGTATGATGAATTATATTTTCAATTAGTGAACTTTTAAGAAGTATAGAAATATGAAAAAGTTACATGGGATTCGTTTTGAAATTTTATGTTAGCATCTAAATTCCAATTTTTGTGTGCAGCAGACTACTGCTATAAATAATTAAAATGTTCTCGGCTGTGCCAGTAACATTAACAGCTGGGAAACGTCTATTGAATAAGAATGGGTTGAAAAATTAGACGGGTGCCCGAGATTGCTTGTGCTGTATTCAATCATGGATATCCTGGGGAGGTTTTGTTATTGTTAGATTTTTTTACACAGATTGAGAGCTGCCATTAATGTCCTATGATCTTTCATTATATCTAAAACCAATACACTTTAATAAAAACACTATGTAAACACTGTTAGGACCGTGGACTACAACTGTCAGAACAAACGGCATCTTTCTCTCCGACCCAAAGGGACATCATCACCCCTGTGTCACCAGTCTTTAAATCCAGCAGACACTCACGTGAGACTGGAAACGCGCAAAAATAAACAGCCATTCGTCAAAACCAGTGAACAAACCCCCTCTTTTCCTTGGTTAATGTCTTCCATTTAATAATATAACCAAACTTAGATCTCCGGGTTTATTCGGATACTCCTCTATTGATATATGTACAAAATGTTGAGCAATCTTTGAGTTGATTGCAAATCCATCCACTCTTCTTTTGACATAGACAGGTTACGTTATAGCAATGGATGTCTTTAAATGATTCCCCTGTCAATATAAGTCTTTAAAAGTTACCCTGCCTGTAGTTTATTAGAAGCCATTTGTTCCTTATTAACTCTTCCTGGTTTAACACTAGATTTATATGCAACCTGCCCGCAACTAACCTCGTTACTGATACATGTGCTTTCAATTTAAATCAATGCAAATACTCAACCAACTTGCCCATCCTCTATATGTGCCATTTTCCTTTTTGTTCGAAACAATAACCCCCCTCCCCCACGAGGGATCCAAATAGCCCGTCTGCTGTTTTCCCTCCTATGTTACGACCATTAGTCTACCCCACATGGGATCACTAAGTCCAAACTACCCATCTCACATTTCTTTTTTCTCTCTTTCCACATTTGTTTTGTATAAACTTTTTTATTTGTGTTATTTTTAATTCCATTTAAGTATTGACTGAAGTCATTGTACCACTCCAAATATAACTTACTTATCTTATTCGTAAAAAAATATGTGAATTCAATTGTTCATTTTAATTATAAATTCATGGGTCAGTTATTTAAAATTGAGGCTGATTTTATACCAACAAAAATGTTACATTTCTGTTACATCTGAGAAGCTGACTTTTCTGAGATAGAAGGTTTTTTCTGGACGCCGACGATGTGTAACCATGACTGCAGACCACTCCCACGTTCTGAATAAATTAGTGGATGTTTTTCTGTCAGATGCATTTTTTTAGAAGCCCCAAAGGATGGGGGTAGACGACTGGACGTTTGTTAAAATCTGGGAGGAGGGAGGTGGAGGATTTTATCTGCGAATCAGCTACCAAACAGTTCAGGCAGAACATCCTGGGAAAATGCAATCACTAACTCCTCAGCAGAGCTCCTGTTGTCGCCGTTAACCCAATGTCTTGTTTTTAGCCATGCGATGAATTGGATGTGAGAGTTGTATTATACACACAAGTAACACATTTCAGGGATAACTGCCCTAAATTTAATGTGTTGAATTTGTTTTTTTTGTCTGAGCAGATGTTTTGTTTTGTTTTTTGTTTTTTGTTTTTTTTACAGAGAATTAAAGTCTTCTGACAGAGTCACTCATACCCTTTAAAATTCTCGAAGGTCAAAGATGGCGATCGTTTACTGATTAAAATCGTAGCTTTTGAAAATGCAAAAATCTGCTTTGTCATTTGTAGTTTTGAGATAACGATAATGTGTTTTAAATAATTATCTACATTAAATTATGTATTATTATTGTATGTATCAGCGTCCAAAATGCGGTGTATTTTCTTTTGTTATCATAACGATGATACTCGTTAAGAAAACACAGGACGTTCATGCCTGAAAATACGTTTAATTGAATGTTTAAATTGAAGACATGCACTGTGATGCATTGAGGAGATTCCGGAGAAATACTGTATGCCTGTGGGTTGTTGAAATATAGACTGCTACACGTCATTATGTAGGTCACTTGGATTATATGTATGTAACTGGATGTGTTCTGAAGGGATGACTGTGAGGGGGGGCAGGGCCTTGCCATTTTTCTTGCTCTTCGAGCTGGGCCTCTATAAGAATGGTTCTGATGCGATCATGTCAGCTCTGGAGTAACCCTCACATGTTAATACGGTGAATAGCCTCCTGCTATTGCAGCTTAGACTTGTTTTTCTATAAAATCAATTTTGGCCTGGTTTGCGTGTAGTTTATGCCTGAGTCAAATCAATTGGATGGACTCTGTATCCTCTAGAGAGTTGAATGAGTCCACATCAGTCCATATTCCTAATTTCAATGTGCTTAATACCCGTTCAAAATGAGCCTCAATCAACAAAAAACGTCTCCCAAATATTGATCTGGGATCATACTTCCTATCCTAAAATCTGTCAAAATGTCTTGTATTTCACAATTTCAGATATTAAACCATTTGGCTTGAATAATTTAACACATCTGTTGCAATGAATGGGTTCTGTTTGAATAAACAGAGCGCGTTTGTCTGTTCTTAGTGTCAGCGGCAGGCTTAGTGTTTGACATTATTCAAATTTTTGTGACTTGTATTCTTTCAGAATGAAAAACAATGTGCATTGTTTTTGCACTGATTCCAGGCTTGGAACATCTCTATTCTGCCCAGTAGGGGGTGTAAAAATGCCATGCATTAAAAGGCAGAGAGAGAGAGAGAGAGAGAGAGAGAGAGAGAGAGAGAGAGAGAGAGAGAGAGAGAGAGAGAGAGAGAGA